>PVKV010007389.1:31762-96770 GCA_004027835.1 Alouatta palliata | reverse complement strand
CAGCCAGAGAGAAAGGTCAGGTTACCCACAAGGGGAAGCCTATCAGACTCACAGCAGATCTCTCAGCAGAAACCCTACAAGCCAGAAGAGAGTGGGGGCCAATATTCAACATCCTTAAAGAAAAGAACTTGCAACCCAGAATTTCATATCCAGCCAAACTAAGTTTCATAAGTGAAGGAAAAATAAAATTTTTTACGAACAAGCAAGTACTCAGAGATTTCATTACCACCAGGCCTGCTTTACAAGAGCTTCTGAAAGAAGCACTATATACAGACAGGAACAACCAGTATCAGCCATTCCAAAAAACCTATCGGTAAGCTGCATCCAGACCCATCTTACATGCAAGGATATACAGAGACTCAAAACAAAGGGATGGAGGAAGATTTGCCAACCAAATAGAGAGAGGGGGAAAAAAAAAAAAAAGCAGGAGTTGTAATTCTCATCTCTGATAAAACAGACTTTAAATAGAAACCAAAAGAGATAAGAAGGACATTGTATAATGGCAGAGGGATCAATGTAATGGGAAGAGCTAACGATCCTAAGTCTATGTGCACCCAGCATAGGAACACCCAGATACATAGGGCAACTTCTTGGTGACTTACAAAGAGACTTGGACTCTCACACAATAATAGTGGGAGACTTTAACACTACATTGTCAATATTGGACAGATCAATGAGACAGAAGTTTAACAAGGATACCCAGGACTTGAACTTAGACCTCAAACAAGTAAACTTAATAAACATTTACGGAACTCTCTACTCCAAATCCACAAAACATACATTTTCTTCAGTAACACATCACATCTATTCTAAAATTGACCACATGGTTGGGAGTAAATTACTCACCAGCAATTGCATAGCATTTCATAAGTTTAAATGAAATATTGGTTGGCTGTTTGTTATTTTCCTCCCTTATTCCTTCCTGTCTCCATTGTATAACACAATTATTAGTATAAAAGAGCTTTTCAATACCCACTTTTAGACTGCATTCTAGCCTGGGCAATAAAGTAAGATTCCCATTCTCTCTCCCTCTTTTTCTTCTTCTTTCTCCCTTTCATTCTTTTTTTTTTTTCTTTTTCTTAAAATAAAAATAATAATAATAATTTTAAAAATTCTCTGATAAATTTCTGAATTGCTTTTCTGTGTTGTCTTGGAGATCACAGAGTTTCCTTAAAATAGCTCTTTTGAATTCTTGGTAAGAGAGTTCACAAATCACTGCCTCATTAGGTCACTGGATTTTTGCTTTGTCCTTTTGGGGAGGTCATGTTTCCCTGTTTGCTGCTGTTTCTGTGGGTGTATGTCTGTGTCTTTGCATTGCAGGATTAGTTATTTATTCCAGCTTTCTTTGCCCAGTTGTTTTGGTTTTTACTGAATATATTTGCTTAGCAAATGCTCACTGCTAGGTTGCTGCCTCCTTTTCATCTATAGAAGAGGTTCACCTTAAGATGAGATGAGGTTCACCTTGGCTGTATTTAGTGATTTAGGGAGGCCTGCACGAAACGAGGGAGGTCTCAAAGGATTTTTCCTGACAGCACCAGGGTTCATGTTCAGAGGGCCTGTGGAACAAACCTGTTGGGCATGGTGCTGAGCAGCTACTCTGACTGAGTGCCCTTTTGGCTGAGGTGCAGAGTTTCCAGGGCTGGAGACAGTAGTCCCACCTCCAGCTTTGCTTCTGGGCATCCTCAAGTGTTTCTCCCTTCAGGCACCCGGGATGGATGCTCCCCATGGGCAGAGGCAGGGACAAGGCACCCAAAAAAGTAGAGAAACTGGGTGTCCACCTCAATTTTACTTTCTCCAGCACAGAAACCATGAGTTCTGGGGAGATTTTCCATGCACTTCGTGCCAGACTAAATAAGGGGGAAAGGGCACTGTGGATATAGAAGCCCAGTTTTCCTCCCATCTGCTTGGATCTTCACACTTGAGCTCTAAGTTCTTACTGGTGAAGATCTTGGTGCTATGTATTTGGTTTTGGTTTTCTGTGGGGTGAGAAGCCATAAAAAGCTTGACACTGGAACTTGACAATAAGAACATTATTAATGAGATATTTCACATTCTTTGGTTCATACTAATTCTTCAAAATCTGACATGTATTCCACACCTCCAGCGTGTCTCAGTCTTGTCTGGCCACATTCCAGGCTCTGAACATTACTCAGCAGCTCAAATGCCATCTTTGGAAATACAAAGATACATGAAATATCATCTCCCCCCTCAACAACCTTACAGTTTATGTGGCTGACATATAAACATAATTTGAATGTTTTAAGTACTATAAAAGTAGTGTGACTAAATAACAATCTTTCCCCTCAATCTTAAATATAGGGAAATTTGTAACCACTAGTGAGAGAAGGGAATATCTGAGTTATAATGTAATGCCTTGACTGTGGTATAACTCTTAACAGTTAATTATCAGATTTAATCACATATGAAGTTGTTTAATATTTTGCCTTCCGTCCTATCTTACCCCAACCAACCCATAAAATGACCTTGGAGCCCACAGGACAATTGTGACTAAAGTGAGCTGGGCTGACCCTAGCCTTCCCTGGAGGAGAAGAGAGCAAGCAGGGCGCACCCACACACACATTTCCTGCAGCATGAGTGCAGAACGGGAGCTGCTGCCCACCTGATGGCCATCCCTGCACTTACAGGTTAAAGATTCTGAACATTAATTTCTATTACATTGTGTTAAATAATAAAAGAACACAGGCAAAAATTCTTGCACTAGAAATTTCTTCACATTTTTGGCTGTATCATAGGTTTTGATATTTGATATTCTTCTTTTAAATTCTAAGTTTGTAACTGAACCAAGTACTACTTAAGAGAGCTTAATTTCTACATAGGTTTTGTTTTTAAAATTTGTTATTAATTTCATGTTTCTCCTTTTTAGACCACTGACACCCAATAAATAATCAATCTGTAGTCTAGTAATGATCAACTTTTAAAATTTTCCAATGGACCACTGCAGGTGTTATGCTGCCCAAATAGGCAAAGAATATCACTAAACAGAATTGGTAAGCCTAGGCAACACAGGGAGAAAAGGTCGCTACAAAAAATAAATTTTTTTAAATTATCTGGGTGTAGTGGCATGCACCAGTGGTCCCAGTTACTTGGGAGGCTGAGGGGGGATCACCTGAGCCCAGGAGCTCAAGGCTGCAGTGAGCTATGGTCACACCACGGCACTCCAGCCTGGGTGACAGAGCAATACCCTGTCTCAAAAAAAGAAAAAAAGAAGAATTGGTGATTTAAAAAACAAACTTTCTTACCAAGAATATTGGTTCTCCAAATGGTGAAAAATCAATGACGTTAACTTTTACTGGTCTTATACCACATTGCTGAGGTTTGAATACTTTGGGAGCCACTCTCAAATCTTGTCTTGTGCCATGGGTTATGAGACCCTGTGAAGAAGAAGAAGCCCAAGAGTGACTGAAGAAGTGCATTAGACATAACTACTGTTCCTCAAACAATTTAAAAAATTATAAAAGCAAAGAGTAATTGATCTTAAATAAAGATATTTATCAGGTAAGTCTAGAAAAGGAGAATGAGTAACATAATTAAATTTAAAATACTACTTACCATGTCTGTGCCAACAATAAAGTGATTAGGATCTGAAGGCAGAAATTTTACATTCAGTGTTTGTGTAGTCCCCCCAAATTCATTACCTTTATGGGAAAGACTGAAAAAATAAAATAACAAAGATGAACAGATGGATTGTTTTCAAACCTTAAGAATAATGATGGTATTTACACTGATTTACACTACAATACATTACTCGATACATAACAGGCTATGTCACATGCCTCAGTGGGTTTAGCCACTGTTTCCAGTTTTTTTCTGCTACTGCACTCTTGATAATTTTCTTCAGATTTATCCTTCTAACTAACTCGGGGCCAGTGGCGCAATGGGTAACGCGTCTGACTACGGATCAGAAGATTCCAGATTTATCCTTCTGTTCACTAATTCTTTCTTCAGCTATATCTAATCTGCTATGTAACCATTAACTTGGTTATAAATTTCAGAGATAAGTTTCATTTTTAGAAATATCTTCTAGATTGTACAACTGTCTCAAGTTCTTAGTGAGCAACTCCTATTTTTTTACACCAAGGTAGACTGTTGTAACTGTGAACTTGTAACTGTGAACTCATCTGTAGTGGACTGCTTCTCATGAGAATCCTGTGAGCCCCAACATGCAAATGTCTCTTTACCCACAAGGCGGTTTTGCCTCTACTTTAACTATGAACCCACTGAAGCCACTGGTGAGGAGCAGTGATGTTAACATCTCAGTTTTGGGTTCCCATACACACACTCAGCTTAGGACTTCAAGTTCTTCCAAGCTCCTCTATCTTCCCTTGGCTGTGGTGAGGCTTTCTGAATTTCCCTATCACTGCAGGGGCAGTGAGTTCCAGAGTCCTGTGCACGGGTCTCAGTATTACCTCCTTGACTCAGGCAATCCCAATGCATCACCTGGTTCTGCATGGGGTTCAAGCCTCAGAGACAGCCCAGAAGGCCTGAGATAGCCTGGGCTTGACACCCAGCCTCCAAGCCATCACACAGCAGCTCAAAAGCTTAGGACACCAACTTTAAGCTCCCTCCAATTATGGCATTTAAAGATCTTCCTTTCCTTTTAAAAATTATAGTTTTATTTTTTCCTTTATATGGCATATGTATTTGTAACAGAGAGATGCCCACAGTTGCTCCGCTGGCCATGCCCGCATCATCAAAAGTCAGCATCTGGCCATGCTACCATAGCCTGCTTTCCAATTTTCTCTTTCCATCCACATTCAGGACTGCAAATGTCACCTCTTGGTTAACGACTCCCAAATCCCTTCCTCCATCTGAGGTTTCTCCTATGGAGGCCCCTGCCTCCTGGACATCTCCACAGGCACCACAAGGTCAGCCTGTCCTCACTGGACCACACTGGGCTACTCCCAACCCTCCCTGCTCCTATCCTCATGTGACAAGTGGTGTCCAGTCACCAACCAGACATGCTGGCAGAGGCAGGGACCAACCCAGGCTCCTGCCTCCCACTGCTCCTATCATCAATAAGCTGCTGGGATGTATAAGTTCTACCCCTTTAGCCTGTGTCCAGCCCTCTGAATCTGTGATTGCTGCCTTTGTTCATATCCTAGTCGTTCACGTCAGTCACTCCAGAAGCCTTCAGATTGCTCTCCCTGACACCAGCCTCCCTTCCTCTGTTACCAATTTATACCGCTGACACACTGACCAATCTATATCACAGACAAGATGCGCCACTCCTCGACTCAACATCTGGCAACGGCTTGTGACCACCTTATGATAACGTCCACACCCTTTAAACAGCAGACAGACTCGTCAGGGCCTGACTGATCTGTCTCCCTCAACATCAGACCCACTGACGGCCCCAAATGTGCCTCTGAGCACTACCAGGTGCTGCTCCTCTGACCATCTAACTGCACCTCGAAGGCCCGGCTCAGCCTTTGCCTCCTCAAGATATCCCCACTGCCCCCATCCTTTGAGCTCCCACAAACACAGTGCACATCCTGACAGTGTACCTTGTCCTCTGCACTACAACCCTGGTGGACAGGGACCCAGCTGCAGGGCTGCTGCAGGCAGAGGCCTCCTGGGGACACTCATGCTCAGTGACTGACGGGATGGGGGTACAAAGGCCTGGACACGTAATTCTGGTAGGCCATTCCAGCTCAGAACTCCCAGGCCCTGGGGAGTCAGCCCTGGGGCCTGCCTCACAGCTCAGTCCACTTCTGCATCCTCCCCACCCCCTCCCAGGCAGTGATCCCAAGGAACTACGTAAGAAACATCCTCACTCAACTCCACTGCAGAGCCTTTTTCCTGTGAAAGCAGGGAGCCCCACCTGCAATCACATAGCGTTGACTCATCCGCCTCCTTCTCGGAGTGCCTTGAGGGAAGATGCTCCTGCCTAGTGCTACAAAGCCTGGCAAGTAGAATAAACTCAACACGGTTGGTTGAGCAGAGTATGAAGGAACATTTATTATGCATAGATCTCAGGAAGACACTGCCAGGAGTTTTTGAGTAAGAAAAACCCAAACGTCGGATACATTAGACACTTTCCTTCAAAGAGTGTGTGTGCAGTTAAGTACAGGAGAAGCTTATAGCTAAAGATAAATACAATACACAGTATAAAGCGAAAAGGGTCCTGGCAGAGATGAAAAGTCGTAAAGAAACTCAGCAAGAGAACTGCAGAGGCTGGTGGGGTCAGGGGCTAGCCCAGAAATCATGTATGTTTTGGTTGGTGGGGTCAGGGGCCAGCCCAGGAACCATGTATGTTTGGCTCTGCAATACAGGAAATGACTTTTTAAAATGTAATTGACTCACTTTCATAATTACATTTAAATCAACTGTAGATGATTTAAAGTCTATAAGCATGTATGAATTCATTAACACAACCCACAGGTTTTCTGATTAAAACCCAACCCACAGGAGGAATCAGGCCCCTAAATTGTTCAAGAGTTAATTCAAATGTTGATAGTTGACCCCTGAGTGTAGTGAACAGAAAAGATATTTGGGAAATAAATTAACATAAAACATATACATATCACAAACAATATTTGTACATTTGTGAAGAATTTTTATGTCATATTAAGTTGTATAAGTAAAAGCAGAAGTCTAACTCTCTGAATAACACTTTTTATCAGTGTTTCTGTTTCCTGAAACTTTATGGAAGTTTAACCTCGGGGTTGCATCAGAGCTGACGAACAGTTAAATAAGACCAATTTAAAAGACAGAAAATAGCCGCTACTTAAAAAAAAATGTTAGCTCTATACCCAGAAACTGAATTTATTACATTCACTTATTAATAATGGACTAACAAGGCTGGGCGAGGTGGCTCACGCCTGTAATCCCAGCACTTTGGGAGGCTGAGGCGGGC
Organism: Alouatta palliata; assembly: GCA_004027835.1. Classification (NCBI taxonomy): domain Eukaryota; kingdom Metazoa; phylum Chordata; class Mammalia; order Primates; family Atelidae; genus Alouatta; species Alouatta palliata. The sequence goes on along the minus strand of PVKV010007389.1, from coordinate 89,893 downwards.
AGATAACCTGAGGTCAGGCATTTCAGACCAGCCTGACCAATATGATAAAACCTCATCTCTACTAAAAATATAAAAATTAGCTGGGTGTGGTGGCAAGCACCTGCAATCCCAGCTACTCAGGAAACTGAGACAGGAGAATCGCTTGAACCTGGGAGGCGGAGGTTGCCACGAGCCAAGATTGCGCCACTGCACTCCAGTGTGGGCAACAAGAGTGAAACTCCATCTTAAAAAAACTAATAATAAAAAGACAAACAAAACAGCCAAAATACAATGTGAGAAAATGGACTTCTTCATTGCAAAAGCTGACCATTTACCGTATATGCAATTCCCCAGTGTTACTTTTCTTCCAGGTCTTTGTAAGGTAGTGAAGCATTTTCCCTCACATCTTACCTGTCACCCAATTGGATCAGAGCACTATGCACCAGCTTGACCCTCCCTCCAGGCATCAGACCTAAAAACAGATGAACCAAAATAAATCCACCTTGCAAAAGAAGCTAAATCAAAATCTAGTTATAGTTGCCTGGAATCGCTTTTCATTGCTTAAATATGTGTTAGGAAATAACGTCAAATGCAAATCAATACACAGCATCCCTCCTTCCCTGTGGGTGAGGGTCACTGCCTTAGGAGAACAATCAAGAATTCGCAGTTCAAAGCCCTATGGGAAGAAAGATTATAGAATCATGATCTGGGAGCCTTTGTATCTTTAGATCTGATAAAAATAAGGGTGGCAAGCAATCCACACGTGTGTACGAATGTACAGACACTAAACAAGCCTTAGATCACAGCAGCAAACGCCTCGTGAATGTCCCCCAGGGCTCCAACGCCCACAGGAAACCTGCAGGACCTCCCTCTCCATCATCCCAGAGACTCAAAAATCTGCTGGTCTCCAAGCAGAATGCACAGGAGGCAGGGTGGCTCCTCGGCCGAGCCCATCCAGTCTCACTCTCCACTCCACCAGCTTCCCTCTCAAACAACACAGAGCCATGGCTCTGAGGCCTGACTGCTTTTCCTTTCTATCTTGAAAGTGTCCATGGCTACAACACTGACTCCTCGGCCATCTGCTGGTTTTGCCTCTTGCATCTGCTCCCAATATCACTTTCCCTCTGCAAGGGGAAAAACTAGAAATTTAAGGATACTAAAACCCAAATTCTGGGCAAGGCATTGCCAAGAACTCTGGGAGCAGATGAATTAAAAGGAGACAGAAATAAACCCCACGTGCCGCTGGGTAGGGTCCCTGTGCATCTCCTACCAGTCACAACCACGACGAAGAAGGGTCGATGCTACCATTCACAAATGCGAGGCTTCCCTGCACACCCCCATCTCGTGTCTTGGTTCCCACACCACCACCCATGGGCAGCCTTTCTGGCCGGGACCTCCCGTTGGCCCCTACGTGCCACCACCCATGGGCAGCCTTTCTGGCCTAGCCGTCCCACTGGGCCTCTGCTCCAGCAAGTCCACCACCACTTGCCCTCTCCCGGGCTGGGGTCTCCGCCCGCGTCTCCTGGCACCTAGAACTGGACCCGGCGTATGCAGAGAACATTTCGTAAAACGATGCTGGCTGACTCCTTCTGAGACTTCAGCTCTCAAACAGCCATCATCCAAAGCCTACACAGAGCTTGCAGCCACCCTGAACTACAGGCTGGTCTGAACATCCTCCCTTCCTAAAGTCAAGGCTGGAACATGGTTGCAATTTTGGTAAGTGGCTCAGTGGAGAAAGGATATTTTTATACAGCAATATTTTAAAATGAAATACTCACCACCCCTGGATATCCTTTGTAGGACCATCGTGTACTATAAAACATTTTTATGCAAATACTTTTTATGCAAAATGATTTTGTTTCCATAGCCCGATTATCAACTGACTATAGACAGAAATTATCTCCCCAATACCATCCATACTTGCTTGAAAAGTACCTTGGTCATGTCACAAGTTCACAGCACAACCAGCCTCAAGATGAACTCTCAAGGTCACAAGAGTTCTGGGCATTTGGGGAGTAACCCTGGGTGTGAAGGGGGCGTTGGTGCTAAGACCAATAGTGTGGGTCTTGCCCCATTACCAACCCACACTGTGACCCGTGTCTGTTGAGGAGGCGGCACCAGGACCCCTGCCAGTCTCCCTGGATTCTAAGAGCAGCCTGGAGTCCACATGCAGAAGGGCCAACACAGAGCAGCATGGCTTCATAAGGAGAAAGGGAGCCGTGTGAAGAACACACTGAGAAAGATAGTGACTCCACCACTGTCTTACTCCTACTGAAGTCAGAGTCAAGAGTAAACTCGGAAGGGCCATCAGACACATGACTATGGAGCACACAGCATTGGCTCTAAGGGCCAAAGTGCCCTCTTCCCTAATCTCAAAAAGTTAGGAACAGAGTCGGTCTCTCTCCTATTATTTTTTGCCAGATCTGCACAGGAAAATAAAGCTGATACAAGCACGGTGAAAGTGGGCTCGTCATTAGAAACCGGGTGGCGGGAGGCCAATGAGGTGAGAAGAAAGTTGAGATTCAAACATGGGCTAACCTCAGCCACAGAACACAACAGGACTGAATTACTCCATCACTTCTGAACCTTGCTGGAACTGAAAACCGTACCTCATACCATCAAAAGCAGCCAACTGTAAGAGGTGCTGTTAGCTTTGCTTCAAGTCGCTTCTGCTGTGCCCAGACCCAGGGACCTTTGGCACCCTGGGATCCAGTCTAAGTGGCCTTAGGAGTAGTGTCCAGTGTCCCTGATATGTCCTGGGGTCATAAATCCAAAACCAAAAGGAAGAAGGCCCAAAATGAATGAGTATTCAAGGACTCAGACACCTGAAATATATCAGACACGGCTGCAGAATACAGCTGTCCTTGACTCGTCTGAATGGTACTTAGCTGTAAACAGAACTCATTAAACCATATTAAGATCAAAACATTCACTCAGAGCCCGGGCGCAGTGGCTGACGCCTGTAATCCCAGCACTTTGGGAGACTGAGGCGGGTGGATCACGAGGTCAGTAGTTCCAGACCAGCCTGACCAACATGGCAAAACCCTGTCTCTACTAAAAATACAAAAATTAACTGGGCGTGGTGGTGGGTGCCTGTAATCCTAGCTACTTGGAAGGCTGAGACAGGAGAGTTGTTTGAACGTGGGAGGCAGAGGTTGCAGTGAGCCAAGATCACACCACTGCACTCCAGCCTGGGCAACAGACCAAGACTCTGTCTCAAAAAAAAATGTTCATTTAGAGTATCATTTGATTATTCTAGTTAACTGAGATGACTGGTCACAGTTGATAAGGCTATATATGACATACAACTTTAATGTTTATTTTTCAGGTAGCAATTCATATTTTTCAAAGGAGTTATTGGTAACTTTTTTTTTTCTTTTAAACAGAGAGACAACGTCTCACTACATCACCCAGGCTAGAGTGCAGTGGCATGATCATGACTCACTGCAGTCTCAAAGTGCTGGGCTCATGTAACCCTCCTGCCTTAGCCTCCCAAGCAGCTGGGACTACAGGTGTGCACCACCACACCCAGCCAATTTTCGTATTTTTGTTGTGGAGACGGGGTCTCGCTATCTTGCTCAGGCTGGTCTCAAACTCCTGGGCTCAAGCAATTCTCCTGCCTCAGAGTCCCAATGTGCTGAGGCTCCAAAAAGGCATGAGCCATTGCACGTGGCCGCAGTTATCAGTACCTTTAATCTCTATTCGTTTTAGAAAACACTAAAACTTGAGACCAGCCTGGCTAACATGGTGAAACCCCATCTCTACTAAAAAATAAAAAAATTAAAAAAAAAAAAAAAAAAAAAAAAAAAAAAAAAAAAAAAAAAAAAAAAAAAAAAAAAAAAAAAAAAAAAAAAAAAAAAAAAAAAAAAAAAAAGAAAACACTAAAAATTAACTTTTTTATTCAATAGTTACCTAAATCACTTATTGAGCCTGCGATGTCTGCCTTTGGTAATTCAACAACCACCTAAAAACAGAATATTGAAAATGAGTATTGATACATTTAAGAAAAGCATAGCTCTAATTAAGATGGAGTGCTGTAATAGGTACTAAAGCATAACTGCTCCAAAAACCAGAGACTGACCTTGAGCCTCAGAACTCACGTTTTACAGCTACTGACTCCTTTGCTTTGATCTCTTCATGTTCTCTTCACTTGGTGACTTAATCAACAGTCTCGGCACATCCTCCAACACGAGGCAGGCCAGTGTCATCTCAACTCTGACATTTTGTTCCCTTTCCACTTACATTTCATGTCCCTAAACCCCTGTATGAGGTTCCTACTTTGCTGTCACAGAAAGGCCCCAAACCTGCCATGTGAGACATTTTGCATCCCTTCTGCAGAGGACCAGTAAGCCCAGTCCCGCTCTGCATTTCCCACCTTAGCTAACTGGGCCCTTCCCCCTGCGCCATTCAGGCACCACCTCCACCCAGACCGTCTCACTCAGGCCCCGCGTGTGCACAGCCGGGCCTCTACTCACCCACACGTTGAGAACCCCACTCTCATCCAAGGAAGCGATGTGGAAGGACAAACCTGACATTTCTGATGAAACCAGAAACAAAAAGAAAGAAATGGCTTTAAATAAGGAAACCATATTTCACAAATATTAAAGATTTTAAGACCGTGAAGAATCATGTACCTTCTTGAGTAGAAAAGGGTGAAAGCACAAAGCTCTGTTTTTTGTGGACAGACGCTGAGATAGATTCTATTGCTTGAAGAGGGCTTCGGTGGTTCACTGAGGTAAGGATTCCATCTGGAGTTCAAAAGCCCACAGCACCGCCACGTAACTAATATGTTGCAGAAACGCAGTCTGCATCACACGCGGACAAACACGAGGGGCTTCTGGGTCTCACAGACCCAACTCTCTCTACACATCCTCCCATAACACCCCAAGACCAACACAGACCACACACAAACTGACACAGGACCACAACTTTCACATTCCTAGGTCACAGAGGTCCCAGACCCCTCCTCTCCTGTAAGAGAAAAAGCAACAGTTCCCGCAGAGCATACCAGCCCCACGGGTCTATGGGTCTGGAGGGCAGGAAGAAAGCTAAAGCTGACGAGGCAAAGACAGCGTACAGCAGCCCAAAAGGAAACTCAGAGAGCATCTCCCTGCAAGGCCATAGCCCGAAAGGAAACTCAGACAGACAGGGTCTTCCCTGTGAGGCCACATCCTGGGGGCAACTCACACAGCTGAGGGGAAGGGGCTGGGAGGCAGAGGTTGGAGCAGCACTGCTAAGGGGAAGAGGGGGTGAACAGGAAAGGGAGGTGACCCCCCCCAACACACACACCAGACAACTGGCAGCAGGAGGGAAATCAGAGACAAACCCACCCCAGCTATTGCTACCTTGAGGCACAGTCCCCACTAAAACAATACCTGTCACGAATCAATAAAGCAAAGCTCACTGACCTAAAATATCCATCTACAGAATATCTACGAGTAGAACAAAGCCAAACTCCATAGAAAGCTACTGTAAGAAGAAAACAGAAACAAGTAAATCAAAGCATTTCAGCTGATGAAAATTCTCCCTCCTAAAAGTAAGCACAAGGCAGAAGACACAAAATTCAACATTCCAAATGGAATCACATCTCTTCAAAGGGCATCTGGAAACATATCAAAACAAACAAGACAAAAACATCTGGAAGCAGAAATCAAGAACAGAATTACACCCACAAAAATCAAGAAATGACATGAGAATTGGGATTGAAGTCAGGAAAAAAACTGAAGAAAAAGACAAAACCATCTCAGAAATTAAGAATAAATCACAGGTTTCTAAGGGAGAGGATCAGATGAAGTGCTACGGGCTTAGCTGAAGAAAGGGCTGGTCTTCCGGGAGAGAATATGGGTCCTCTGACTCATGCTCTGAATCGGAAGTTCCACAGCCCCTCACTACTGACAGTTTATTTACAACTTTGTAGGTTTTATTGATAATATTTCAAAGACAAGGCTGCGCATGGCGGCTCATACCTGTAATCCCAGCACTTTGAGGAGAGGCCAAGGTCAGCAGATCACCTGAGGTCAGGAGTTTGAGACCAGCCTGGCCAACAGAGAAACCCTGTCTCTACTAAAAATACAAAAATCAGCTGGGCATTGGTGGCAGGCACCTGTAATCCCAGATACTCAAAAGGCTGAGGCAGGAGAGTCACTTGAACCTGGGAGGCAGAAGTTGCAGTGAGCCCAGATCACGCTACTATACTCCAGCCTGGGCTACAGAGCCAAACCGCATCTCAAAAAAAAAAAGGATGCATTTCAATGAAAAAATGTATTTGTATGTACAGTCCAGAGGTTTAACGTTTTTTTAAATGGTGCTGAATTCAAAAATTTTTTAGTATTAGCAGCAGCAGTTAGAAAAGGCAAAGATTATTTAAAAGATATCTTTTAAAATAGGATTACAACCCATAAGTTATCTATAAATCCAAACAGTCTTAGCAACAATATTGCCCCAGAGGGGCACAATTCATTGTTGGGGAATTTTTTAAGTGGCTCTTTTATGTACAATGTACAGATACACGTACAGACATGTACGCATCTGTGATAATAAAGCCACACAGAGGGTGAGTGACCACCTCAGCCTGCACCTTCAGTCCACAGCATCCCAGCCCTACTGGGAAGGGGTGGTGCACGGTGTGACATGGGGTCTGAGTGCAGGCCCCGCCACGTCGTCAGTGTGACCTTACACAAACGCTGCATCTTCCTGCACAGCTGGCATTAAGGGCTATCAGAATTAAATGAGACAATGTACACTATGCCCTAGGGCAAGTCCCAGAAAACAGGAAACATTCATGCCAGGTGCCTGTTGTGGTGACTGGGCACGGCGTGGCACGAATGTCCACCCAGGTCAAGCCGAGGCTCAGGAAGGCCCCACTGTGCTGTTCCTGGCAGCCTCAGGGCCACTGACTTTTCTTGAAACTCCAGTGTGAGCTAACTTTGCCTGGAGCACACATATGCCAAGATGCCTCAAGCCACTTTAAACTAAAGGTAATTTCATCGAGGACTTTTTGGAAGCCACATATTTAATAAGAAAGGAAATTTGAGTCATTCTTGGCCACTAGGTAAACATGAGTGGAATCAATTTTTGTTTTTCCTCTTTATCAAGTGCCTCTTTTGCCCACAGGTCAAACCCCATCCTCTGGGATAATGGGAAAAAATAAATGCAAATACATGTTAAGCTCTGTTCCTCGAATCTGTGTGGGTTTCCTAGAAGACACACAATCAGCAGGCAGATGACACTGACCAGTGGAAAATGTGGCCGCCCGGAACGTCCAGAAACCATCGTTAAGCTTCACAGAGTGATGCAGCCTGGAGTCTTCTCTCAAATCCCAGACGACAACGGAGCCATGCGCTGTTCCAGCAAACAGTAAAAATGCTTTAAAAGGGCTAAAGCAGCAACATGTGACCTAAAAAAACACATGCACAGAAAGCGGATGACTGAAGAATATGAGAAGCACACTCACAGAAGTTATGTTTACTGAGTGGGTATCTGAGCTTACGTTTACTGAGTGGGTATCTGAGCTTATGTTTACTGAGTGGGGTGTCTGAAGTTACGTTTACTGAGTGGGTATCTGAGGTTACATTTACTGAGTGGGGTATCTGAGGTTACATTTACTGAGTGGGGTATCTGAGGTTACGTTTACTGAGTGGGGTGTCTGAAGTTACGTTTACTGAGTGGGTATCTGAGGTTACATTTACTGAGTAGGGTGTCTGAGGTTACATTTAACTGAGTGGGGTATCTGAGGTTACATTTTCTGAATGGGGTATCTGAGGTTACATTTTCTGAATGGGGTGTCTGAGGTTACATTTTCTGAATGGGGTGTCTGAGGTTATGTTTTCTGAGTGGGGTATCGAACCATGCTTCACTTTACACAGGTGTCATGTGCAGGACACAGTAAGCAGAATGTGGACTCCTGCACACAAATAAAAGGTGATTGTCAGGTTCGTCAAATGATAAGCAGGGATGAGAAACTCACCCCACAGGGTGGTTATGATCACAAACAGGTGGGGCTGACTCTCATCTAGTCACACAAAACCTGCCGAGCCTGTCCACTCAATCAGCGGGGCTCAAAAGTAGCAGTTCCATCCTGTGTCATTTTATTTACATCTTGTTTATGGAAGTTACAATTTCAAATCCTCACAACTGGCCCCTGTAAAAGCTATTCTTCTCTACGGCTTTTGTGGAAATCAATGGCTTTGAGGCCAGGGAATATGTAACTAGGAAAACACAAATGTACATTTTCCCAGAGAGAGGCAGTCCCGACCCCTCATCGTACAGTCCTCAAGCCACAGCACCAGCATGCTGGGGCAAGGAATGGAAGGCCTAAGGAAGGCCTCTGAATCCCAGCGTACTTCAAAGCCTCTAAAAACCTCAAAAGACATTAAGAAACCTCTAAAACACTCAGGACCCAAACAGTGCAAGATAAAAAACAAGCATCTAGGACCGCAGAGCTATGCCCAGTTTGGCCAGTATTTTCATTCAGCTGACAACTACCTCCATTTCTAATTCTCAACTGACCTAAGGGGCTGCTCTGTGAAAATTCTTGTTTTCTCATTTTGAACTAGGAATTTCCAGAGTCAAAACAAGCACACTCACGTGTCTCACCGCACCCACAGCACAGCTGAGGCCAGCTGTGAGACACAGAGAAAAGCCCGTAAGTCCCGACCACGCCTCCCGCCCCACCTCTCCCCTCCTGCCCCTGCACCTCTCCCCACTGGCCCGTAAGTCCCCCACTGCATCCCTGAGCCCCTCTCCACTGACCCATAAGTCCCTACCCCCGTCCTGTCCCTCTGCCTTTCCCCCCAGCCCATAAAACCCCCCCAACATCCCTGCACCTCTGCCCCTTGGCCTGTAAGTCCCAACCTCCCTCCTGTCCCTGCACCTCTCCCCCCGGAACCTTCACGCTCTGTCTACCGCCCATCCTCCCATCAGACGTACGACTCTCCTGAGCTATACCTGGGACTCACATATCAGAACCTTCTGTGGCCCTGAAGGCTGCCAAATATCCCACACACAGAGGATATATTTGCTGTCCAGTGGGGATGCAAAGGCCTTCTCAGGTAAGTCATGAGCGGAGACCACCATCTGCCGCTGAGCTCGGGAGGTGTGCAACAAGGATACTTTTCGATCTACAGAAAAGAAAAATTTGTTCACATTTTTACTGAATTGCCAGAATCCAGGTTAAATTAACACACTTCTGAATACTGAAAAAAAATTCAGCTTCATGAAGAAACAAACATGGTCCTTTCAAAACCATACATACAGGAAACGTGGGTTTTGATCAATGGCCACAGCCTATGCCTGAACACTCGACTCTGTCCAAGCTGACCTCACAGTCTGGCTAAAACGTGGTAGCATGCAGCCCGAGACCACACGCTGCAGCTCCCATCACGAGCGACTCACACAGCAACCAGCTGCCCGACACGTGGCGGGAGTCTGAATCTCAGCGCTGGGAGGCCCTGGAGTGAGCTTGGCCACCCCTCTGCCTCAGCACATCAACACTCCAGCTGCAGGAGCCTCAGCGTCGGGACACCACGCGGCGCACTGCTCTCCTCAAAGGCGGGCATGGCTGAGTGCCATTCCAGACGCTCCTCCACCTGGTGAAGGACTGCGCTCCAAGGCGTTACTGTTGCCAGTGCTGGCCATGCCAGCGGCTCCCACACATCAGCAGAAGATGGAGATGGAACTCATAAAGCAGAAGGATGGGAAGTCCACGGCTGGCGCACGCCACTGGCAGGCACCAAGTCAACAGGGAAAGCAGTACCCAGCCAACCCGAGATACACGCACATGCCACAAACACCTATCAGCTCCTCAGCGCACATCCTGCTACCTGCACCATCCACACCTGGGTCACGACGTCCTCTCCGATTCCAGGGACCCCTCCTTCCACCTCATCACAGTCACTCATCACTGCAGTGTTTCTCGGGCCACATCCACCAGCAAGCATCCAGTGTTCTTCCAGGGAAAGTACCATATTTAACAGGTGTTTTCAGTGGGATAAAGTTCTCGAGTGCTATGACCTGACCCCATTTTCTCCTAAGCCCTGTGGTTTTCATTGGCAATCTTCCACAGTGTAGCGATTCTTAGGAACATCTACCTCCTGTTACAGCGTAACTACAATGGCAACCAAGGTCCGATCCATTGCTGCCCCCTGACCTCACCTCCCGCCGGCCTCCGTGGTCTCCTCGCATCTCCCCAAGTCGCAGGTGTGCCCGCGCCTCAGGCCTGTGGGCGTGTGACGCTCCTCCAGAAGCTGCTGTCTCCTCGTGGCCCCTCTCTCATCTCCGCCTGCTTTTCACTCCCAGCAAGGCCTCCTCAATCAGAACTGTCTTTATTTTTCTCCTCAGAACTTACCCCTCTCGAATAGAATGTATGTTTCACCTGTCTACCCAGTGCAGTCTACCTGACCCACCACCAAAACAGAAGCGCAGGAGGGCAGAGCTTCTGCTGTCATACTCAAGGCTGAAATGAGCTACCCCAGCAGTGCCCAGGACATAGCACACCCACGGAACGTCTGTCAGACGCACAGCTTGCCAGCCGTGCCACTCTGCTGCATGGTTTCATCGTGGGTCTGTCAGATGCACGACTCGCCGGCCGTGCCACTCTGCTGCATGGTTTCATCGTGGGTCTGTCAGATGCACGACTCGCCGGCTGTGCCACTCTGCTGCATGGTTTCATCGTGGGTCTGTCAGATGCACGACTCGCCGGCCGTGCCACTCTGCTGCATGGTTTCATCGTGGGTGTGTCAGACGCATGACTCGCCGGCCGTGCCACTCTGCTGCATGGTTTCATCGTGGGTCTGTCAGATGCACGACTCGCCGGCAGTGCCACTCTGCTGCATGTTTTCATAGTGAGTTAGATGCACGACACTGGCTGTGTCACTCTGCGGCATGGGTTTTAATAAGTGAGTGTGTCAGATGCACGACTCGCCAGCTGTGTCATTCTGCTGCAGGTTTTAACCATGACGAGGATACTGAGAGGATCCCATGAAGGCTTAAGTGTTCTACATCTGATCACAGATCAGAAGAGAATGTGAGTCGAGTACTAGATTCCCAGGGTGAGACAACCCACACGCTCTGCTGCATGCCTCTCCCAATCATGCGTTCCTTCTACTCTCTCAGTATGCATTTCACCAAAACACGGAAATAAGCAAACGAGAAGACCCCCGCTCTGGGAACACATGGGAAGCATGTTCATACACGCACATCACGTGCCCTCCTACATCTGCTGTCACTGCTCGGCGTCGGCGCCCTAGGGGCCGCAAACATTCAGTTCCCTTCCTGCTGTGTGCTGGGTGTGGGAGGGTGGATGCCAATGTGTTCAATGCTACAGGTATAGAGATTTATTATTTTTCAACAGGAAAAGACAAAACTCTCTCAAAGAACGTGAAGACGTGTTAATTAACAATACCATTTTTGTTAATGTTACAGGATAGAGAAATGTAAATAAAACGAAATCTCAAAACAGCAGGCAGGATGGAAGAAATGCCTAGAACAGTGGTGCCAATGGCTCCGGCCTCACACACGCCCTGAAGCCTGTTTACACGGCAGCACACCCACACGTGCTGCCCAGCTGACTGCCGCACATGCCCGCTCCTGCCAGTTCTTCACAAAACCCAGGACCATGACCGTCATCCAGTACCCGAGAGCCACTGCTTCAGAGACAAGGAGGCTACTGGCTCAAGCAGTGTAAATCTGGCCTTGCAAATGCAGTTTGTTGGAACTGATGTAAACAGTCACACGCGACTGCACTTTGTGTGAGATCCTGTGCTTTGCTTCCCGTTTTATGTTCCAAAACCCACGGATCAACTTAAAAATCTAAGTCTATCTACATTAAATGTTAAGTGTCTTACTCGTAACTGTATCTAAACTATTAATACAACTTTAGCCTGAACACTCTGTCATGCTCGTACAACTATTTCTTCTACTCTATCTCGAGAAAGCAAAAGAAACTGACTAACTGGAAGAGAAATGAAAATAGGATTTCAAACAAACACAGAAAATCTCAGTTCCCATTCATTTAAACAATCTCACTTGTTTAAATTACTGTGGATCCCTCTTCTATCTATCTTATTAAAATCCTTAATCACAAATTTAACATACACACTTAAGGGAGAAAAAGTAACCACTCACTTTCGAATTCTACAGAAACTCAATCTTTCTCAGTTTTATGTACAATAAACCCCATCACGTTAAAATAGAATGTAACACTACAGATGATTATTGCAACATGAATGCTTAGTAACTGGATATGAAACCGTATTTGAGAACAGCCTTACTCTGAAGGAATGGTAGACTGGTGTTCAGCTGAGATGAGCTGTCACTAAAACACAGGGCCTTCTCTTGAGCCCTAAGATTACAGCTGGGTTCAGCTGCCAAGCGATCCTCTTCCAACAAAACGGCCATCACCTGTCAGATATAAGTGAGTAGAATTTAATGAAAACTTTACGATGGATTATCTTTTCCCAAAAAAAATTACCTTTTCATCTTATCCATATCTGCAAATAACTGCTTGGATCCACTACATTTATAATAACTACAAGAAAAATGATATGGTCCTTTCTGCACAATACTGAAAACTAAGACAATAACATTAATTAAAACAAACTCCACAGGAGAGCCATCATTTGCCCTAAATGTTGTTTTTCACACCATATACACTGCTAAAAGTGACAGGGGTAGAAAGGGGGCTGAATATCCAGCATTCGTAAATGAACAAAGCAGTGTAAAGAAGTCATGAAACTACCGAATCTCTCTCTTACCAGGTTTTGGTAAAAAACCAGAGCGTGCGGTAAAACACTGTAATTGTTCCAAGAGGGTCAGCCTTAGTATTTGACAGGGGAGAGAAAGACAACTGAGACACACAGCAGGACTGGTGTGGTAAAGAACAGGAAATGCTCCTGAGAACTGACAGAATGAGGGTGAAGGAGGCAGAGAGTGTTTAGTGAGAAGCGACAGGATTTGTGTGAGGAAGAGCGGGTTGCACAGTGAGAACTGAAGCCAGGAAGTGTTCTGTAGGAACTGAAGTGACACGGGAACACTCAGGGTCAGGAAGGCAGGGAATGTTATTGAGAAGGGACAGAATGGGAGGGTGGGAGGCAAGAAATGCTGAGTGAGAATGGATAGGATTCCTGTGAGAAAGGGAGTAGTGAGAACTGACAGGATGGATGTGAAGGAGGAAGAAACTGTTAATGAGAACGGACGGAAGAGTGTGCAAGGCGGGGAGTGTTTAGTGAGGGGTGGGGGTGGAGTGTGGAAGGCAGGGAGTGTTTAGTGAGGGGTGGAATATCTGATACAAATCATAAATCATGTGGAATCATAAACATTATTTCATAAACCACAGATTCCTACAGAATTTCGTCACAGAGACTACATAACCACCACATGCTCAGATTAGAGTCTGAGACTCATCCTTAATCTCAACAAGCGTGTTGAGGTTGGATGGACAATGTTCCACTCCTCAGTTCTGCAGTAGACTCAAGTGCTGAGCTCACATATAAAAATTATGAGACAACTGGGGAAATGCAAATGCCGACTTCACATCTGACTACATTCTAAATAACTACTCGTTATTCTCACAGACATGCTCTTCTTTTTGAGATTCATAATGAACTGTACTTGGAGACAAAGTTATGATGATGAAGAGTTGTTTCAAAATAACTAATGGGGTGGGAGGTGGGGTAGGCTGGGGGGTCGGATGAGACCCATGGCCATGAGGTGACAGCACTCAAGTACCTGCAGCTTCACAGTACTGTTCCACTTCTCTTTGCATGTAAAATTTTCAGTTTATAAATCCGTTTATAAAATCAGAAGTTTCTTATTTTTAAATACCCTAAATTTATGCTTGCCTCGTCAGCTTAATGTCTGCTAGTCTATAGTTCTTTTAAAATGTAAGACATTAATAATAAAATTCACAACCCAAATACATACATAGTACTTTTAGTGATATACATTTACCCAGTGTCATTCTGCCCACAAGGGCTTAATGAATGTGCCACTATAATTTGTAATAAAATAATACCTTAAAATGAATAACTGATTCTGATTTATCCAAGCTACAAAGCCTTAAAGATTTCAGCAACTCCTATTTCTATGTAGAATAAAACTTTAAGCACTTACAGACAACACAACATATTATAGGTGGAGCATACCTGACAAGCTGCCCGCAGAAAGCTACACAACCTTGGGGTATCAATCTTCAGCATGACTACAGCATCAGAGGGATCTCTTTTCTCACTGCCTAAAAACAATTAGGTTATATCAAATCAACAAAGCTGACTCTAAAACAGTCATGCATTACACATCTTGGAGTTCAAAGAGGGATAACAATTCAACATTAAGAGTCCTAGAAGGAAAACGCAGAAAACTTCACGCTATACTCTCTAGATTTACTGACGGCTTCCAAAAACAATTGGGTATTATTTTATAGGAAGTCTATAAACTGAATCCTATTTAAATCTATTCAGAAAAACATTCAAAGGAATCAATTCAATTACCATGTGAGTCTTAAGTTTGGGTATATTACTTTCTTAAGGTAAGGCTTATCTGAGAAAAGCGGGTAATATACATCCCTGGCATACAGAGGCAATTCCTTGAGAAAAACCAGTAAAGTATTCAACATATAAATGGCTTCAGAGTACTTAGCAGAAACCATATATTCTAGGGACCCTCAATCTAAATCTAAATTGATGGAAATTTTTAAGCAAACTGTGCTTAAAATATAAAAATTCTGTATGAGAATAGACTGCCCTCAAGTTTGGAGCATGCTGTGCTCTGAAGGCCCAGAGACACAGCGGCTGTGGGCAATGTGGACTCTCTCCCTCTCCTCAGGAACAAAATCTGTCATACACCCTGCAATTGCGCAGACTGGGCCTCAAGAGCAAGTTTCAGCTCCCTAAGTTCAGCAGCTCTATTGCCGGTGGTTAGTGTTTCTTTAAAAGAAACTTGCAGGCCGGGCGCAGTGGCTCACGCCTGTAATCCCAGCACTTTGGGAGGCCGAGGCGGGTGGATCACGAGGTCAAGAGATCGAGACCATCCTGGTCAACATGGTGAAACCCCGTCTCTACCAAAAATACAAAAATTAGCTGGGCATGGTGGCACGCGCCTGTAGTCCCAGCTACTCGGGAGGCTGAGGCAGGAGAACTGCTTGAACCCAGGAGGCGGAGGTTGCGGTGAGCCGAGATGGCGCCATTGCACTCCAGCCTGGGCAACAAGAGCGAAACTCCGTCTCAAAAAAAGAAAGAAACTTGCGTACTGGTATTGTCATATGCTAACCACCAACAGAAGAGAAAGACTACATGAGAGCGAACCAGAAAGGGAATAGTAAAAATAAAACAAAAAAGAATGCGAAGATAGTCAACAGTCAGCACTCAAGAGCAAGATGTTACCTCCAGACACAACAGTACTTTCTCCCGGATGCTGGGTCCACACTTCCCTGGTCTCGATTTCCTCAGTTTGAATGTCCCTTTCAACATTATCTTCATTATACTGAACATATGCCTTTAAAAAAAAAAATACGCCAAAATTAACATTGGGTCTCAATTTGAGAGCAATTTGCCATTACTGAAATAAGTCAATAATGACAGTCATTGTGTCAAAAATAAGTTTCACACCATAAAGAACAATCAATCAAAGAGTACCTGTGCTTAAACATTTGATATAGATACATAAAGGTCTAATTTTCAAAAGTGTGTTCAAAAAGTCTCATCAAACCACTTCCCTTTAGTCTGAAAATACTACCACCTAGCCTACACACATCCTTTTTTCTTAGCACATGCTGGTTTTGCAAATGGTACATGCTTCAACAAAGACAGTTTTGTTACTAATAGCTTTGGGATGAGGAAAACAACCAAAGATAATGTATTTAAGGTCAGAGTGAATCAGCTGCCAAACCCAGAATTAATACTGTCAGTGTCCAGGAGTTCAAGGCTGCAGTGAGCAATGATCCTGCTACTGCACTGCATCCAGCCTGGGCAACACAGAAAGACCCTAATTTAAAAATGTTAAAAACCATCAGCTTCTTCAGCTTCATCCTGTGACCTTTCTCCTTTTAAAAGGGTATCATTTATTTGAGTGCACCAAATAGACAATGTTAAGATTGACGGTGCCCAGCATCAGGAACATAAGAAAACTGTTATGATGTGTGACTTCAAAAGCTTTATAACCTTGTTGTGAAGTGAGACTATCCCATAATGAATTAATGACTGTAAATACTACAGTGAAGTACAGAATTGCATGAATAGTAAATTGTACAAACTCTGGAATAGGAGAAGGAATTCAGTGTAAGTCATTAGGAAGGTTTTGCCCAGAGAATGGGCCTTGGACGCTGAAGAACAGACAGGCGGATAAGGCCAAGGAGCAGGAACGCCATATGCCAAGGCGCCAAGCACCTGCCACCCTGAGGGACCCATGACAGACGGAGGTCCCAGAATCAAACAGGTATAATCCGAATTAAGAGAGTCCAAAGCCAGGCATGGTGGTACAGGCCTGTGGCCTCAGGTACAGGGGAAGCTGAGGGTGTAGTATGCTGTGATCATGCCTGTCAACATCTGCTACACTCCAGCCTGGGAGTGTCTCTAATAAATAAATTAGTACCTCATCTCTAAATAAATTTTAAAAATTTTAGGCTGGGCACAGTGGCTCACACCTGTAATTCCAGGACTTTGAGAGGCTGAGGCGGGTGGATCACAAGGTCAAGAGATGAAGACCACCATGGCCAACACGGTGAAACCCCATCTCTACTAAAAATACAAAAATTATCTGAGCGTGATGGTGGTGCCTGTAATCCCAGCTACTCAGGAGGCTGAGGCAGGAGAATCACTTGAACCCGGGAGGTGGAGGTTACAGTGAGCTGAGATCGCTCAACTACACTCCAGCCTGGGTGGCAGAGTGAGACTCTGTCTCTAAATAAATAAATAAAACATTTGCACAGCATAAAGCTTCACTCCAGGGTCAGGACTGCAGCCACTCTGTCCCCCGTTCTGCACAGATCACCACCCGACGGAGCACCTGAAGGCTCTAGAGTGCCTCTCTGGCTTTGCCTGTGCCTGGCCTCTCAGGTGAATGAGCCCCATGTGAAGATGGGTTCTCGTTTTCCTTAAGCTTGCATCCTTTACAGACCATCCCCAAGTTCTAATATTCCAGAACAAGATTCAGGAAGGCACAAAATTATCCTATTACACTGCGCTCACATTTTATCACTTAGTTAACACATCTCATACTCACCTGCTTGGTATTTTTTTTCCCAAAGTTTCTGATATACATGTCATATTCATTTACTGGTGGTAGATCCAAGAGAGAGAAAGTAAATGAAAAATCTAAGTCAATAAGCCGAAGCAGTTTTGTACTTCGCATCCTTTGAAATAAATTGGAAATAAGACAAAAGTTAATTTGAATAATATATGTGGGGAAGTGTGGGGGAAACAGAAGGAAACTGAGAGTTAAATGCACATTATTGTCAGGGACCAAACTTGTGTCTGGATGTGAGTCTGAGATATTTAATAGCTGTTAAAAATAACTGAGTAGAAGACAGTCACGGAAACCTGACATGTGACCCTGACGTCGGGTGATTCTGCTCCCCATCTGCCTCACGCGTGTGTGTTGAACCTGATGTGTGACCGTTCTCATGCATAAGCCTGAGCTAACACAAAATACAGTCACACACGTTTGGAATGTTCATAAGCAGCCTCATTGTGTGTGTGTGTGTGTTGAACCTGATGTGTGACCGTATGTCTGGAATGTTCATGAGCAGCAATTCATTGACTTCAGGAACTGACATCTTGGCTGTCCCACCACCTGTGTCATGGTCAGACACACAGCAGTCAGGGTTTCGGGCCACGCTCTTCTCCAGGCCACAGCCAGCGTCTGTGCTTCCCCCAGGACTTGACCTACGGGCAGCACCTGACACAGCCAACCACCCTCCACCCACAGGCCCTGAATCGCCACACACATGGCTTCCTCTTGCTTCACAAACAGGTCATTTTCAATCACCTGTGCCGTTTCTCCTTTTCTTTCTAATGTTTCACCTTAACATCAGTGTGC
This sequence comes from Alouatta palliata, assembly GCA_004027835.1. Lineage (NCBI taxonomy): Eukaryota > Metazoa > Chordata > Mammalia > Primates > Atelidae > Alouatta > Alouatta palliata. Next base: position 71,884 of record PVKV010007389.1, on the reverse strand, counting down.
CCGGGGTCAAATCCTTAAGACGTTTATTATTTGTTACCCCTCACTGGGATATAAACTCTCAAGGGCGGAGATTTCTGTTTCTTTCCTTTACTGTTATCTCCACACAGCCAGTGCTCAATAAACGCACAGTGAATGAGTGAGTGATTAACCCTCCCAACATCCAGGCCACTGGGTCTGCTCTCTGCTCATCCTCCCACCCTCCTTCCTTCTCACACTCCATCAGGTCTGCCTGCTTCCCAGAGCACAGACCTGCAGGGGGTTTGACCAAGCGCTGCAGTATCTTGTTTATCAGAAATTCTCCCACTGGAAAGTCCTCAACTTCCATTTTCGTCTCCTCTGCCCTGTGAGAATGTCACATGCTCTAGACCATCCGTTTCTGTTTCACTCTATCGTCTTGAGGAATAAAGACGCAAACCCGAGTGGAAACAGTAGCACCGAATGTCCCTTCTCTCCAGGACCTCCGCCCTTCAGGGCCCAAGGGGCCTTGGTTGCTCCTGGTGTATTCAATCGGCTGGAGATTACTTTGTTGTTTTAAATCCAACTTTTATAGTTGTTTTTAGCTGGGGGATTTCTCTGATACAAGCTATTCCATCAGGGAAGTAGGAGCCGAATACATATTCTTTTGTAAGATGCTTTTCTCACATCACTGGAGCATTTTTCATGATATTTGCTAGCTCTATTTCATACCTTATAAAAACTGCCTATGCAGAAGTTGTACCAATTTGTTTCAAGCAAGTTTGTTCTCTACATTCTCATCAGTTCTTAAGTATTATCTTTTTTTTTTTTTTTTTTTAAGACAGAGTTTCACTCTTGTTGCCCAGGCTGGAGTACAGTGGCACAACCTCAGCTCACTGCAACCTCCACCTCCCAGGTTCAAGCGATTCTCCTGCCTCAGACTCCCAAGTAGCTGGGACTGCAAGTGCACACCACCACACCAGGCTAATTTTTGTATTTTTAGTAGAGACAGAGTTTCACCATGTTGGGCAGGCTGGTCTCAAACTCCTGACCTCAGATGATCTGCCCACCTCAACTTTCCAATGTGCTGGGGTTACAGGCATGAGCCACTATGCCTGAGCCACTATGCCTGGCCTAAGTATTATCATTTTTTAATACCTTGCCTATTCCATAGAAGAAAAATTCATCCCATTGTTTCAATATATATTTCTCTGATAGGACATGTTTTCATACATTTACTGACAGCCTAATTGTTTTCTGTGGTGAATTCTCTCTGTATTCTTTACTATCCCAGGGCCACCTGGTAAGAGACTGGGGGAATAATGTAAGAGAAAATAAGCAAAGAAATTACTTTCTCCCTCCCTCTCTACTTGGAGCCACAGCTGGTTTTCCCTGTGGCCCCAGCAGGCCGGCCACGGCTCCAGCTCCTACCGCCCAGTCTCTCCCGCTCAGGGGCAGTGGTGGCAAATCTCCTGCTGCGGCAAGTCTCTGAGCTGCTCCTGGGCTCTGCTAAAGCTCAGCTCTTCCAACACCCATGGAATTCACTCCCCACATCACACCCCTTCTGCTTAATACCCAAATTAGGTTTTGTTTTCCCGAGTGAATCTCGAGTCTTACATGATCTATGCCCATTTTTAACTAGGGGTATTTAACTTTGCTTATTAAATTATAAAAACATTTTATTATACACTAGGGATAATCAGTCTCTATCATATATTTTACACATATATTTTCCCAATTGGTCGATTACCTTTAAATTTTGTCATCCCTTTATGTTTCAGCCTTTAATTTCTTCAACTGTTCTTTTAAAATATTTAATATAATTTTTGATCCAAAATAATCCACATAATACACTTGTATATTATGTATCAATCTAATTAACATACTAGGACCTACCTAACTAGAAAACTACCAATTAGTAGATTACCAGCTGGGCACAGTGGCTCATGCCTATAATCCCAGCACTTTGGGAAGCTGAGGTGGGTGGATTCACTTGAGCCCAAGAGTTCAAGACCAGCCTGGGAAACATGGTGAGACCCCATCTCTACAAAAAAAAAAAAAAAAATTAGCTGGGTGTGGTGTTGTGCACCTGTAATCCCAGCTACTCAGGAGGCTGAGGTGGGAGGATCACCTGAGCCCAGAAGGTCAAGGCTTCAGTGAGCCAAGATCATGCCACTGCACTCCAGCCTGGATGCAAGAGTGAAACCCTGTCTCAAAAGCAAAATTGAAAAAAGATAAAGAAAGAAAATTACCAATGACCTGCATCTCTTAGTAGCTCCTCCCTGACACAATCCCAGATCCCACACTGCCCACAACAATCACTAGTCTGAATTTTGTGGTTATCATTTTCTTGCTTTTCAAAATATAATTTTATTTCATATTTATGAGTCTAAACAACATACTGCATAGCTTTATTTCTGAGTTTATAAAAATTGGGTTAAACCATATGTAGTTTTCTGAGAACATGAATCAGATTAAAAAAAAAAAAAAACAAAACAGCCATGGGGCCAGAAACTAGTTTTACTATCCGCACAGGAGACCCAAAATATAAGGGCAGCAAACTGCTGAGAAAAACTGTTAATTTTATTATTTTGTTTTGTTTTGTTTTTGAGACAGGGTCTTGCTCTGTCACATAGGCTGTAGTGCAATGGTGCAGTCATGGCTCAGAGCAGTCTCAGCCTCTCAGGCTCAAGCCATCCTCCCACTTCAGTACCTCCCAGGAGCTGGGACCACAGGTGTATCTCACTATGTTGCCCAGGCCCAGTCTCAAACTCCCATGCTCAAAGTGCTGGGATTATAGGCATAAACCACCATGACTAGCCACTTTTATTATTAATGATTGATCTGTTCATTCAGTAAATATGTACTGAGTACCAACTAAGGCCATGTACTGAGCTAGATGATACAGATTTAAAACCCACTTTTAAAAATCTTTAGTTTTTCATTTACTCCTCAGTCATATTTGGGTGTAGTACAACAGACCCTTGACTTGAAAATGTATCTTTTATAGATTTCTAAGTTTTACAAATTTCTTAATTTACTCCCAGGGTAGCTCCAATGGTCCACCACAAATGTTAAGGACAAACATCAAATATCAAGCACATGGCATGTAGCAGCACACACACCTGCACTACTAACACAATATCTGCACACAAAGAGTAGTACAAATTAAATACACCCAAAAAACAGTAGTGAAAATAAAACTTAAAACTCTACTTTTTAAAAGTATGTGAAAGAAAAGTATGCTAAAACCCTGTAACACCTTCTCCGCTTTAACAATACACCTACTTTTGCTTAAGGGCCTGAGTCCGACTCTTTTGACGGTGTGAAGCTGAGGCAAAATCCACAAAAATTCCACAAATGGAGACTCTGGAAGGGGAACTGTTTGTATCTGTATGAAGGAGAAAAAAAACTATTTTTGCAACACTGAAATAAATATGTCTTCCAAACAAAAAAAATATCAACACGATTACAGGCATATATAACAATTATACTCAGTAAACCTTTTAACTAATGACGAACATCTTCCATAAGCATTTCTGAGGCCTCTCTCGTCAGACATCTGCCATACAGGACTGTGATAAGGACTACAGCAGGCCATGTTTATGAACAGTTACAAAGCACCACACAGACATTATCAGAGGCGACTTTTTAAAAATAAGGCAACGTTTAAAGTCACAAAATTAAGACCTGAATAAAGACATCCTTGGAGCAGAGCCTACACCTCTGTGCAAGACGTCAGCACTCAGCGAAGACTCCCTCACTGACCAAGTGGACCATTTACCAGATGGTTTCCTACTGCCCTAAAAAAGGATAGGGTGCGCAGTTCATAACTCACTAGTCCAAGCACCACGGGTGCAGCAGAGCATAGCCAAGGGGGAAACAGAAAGCAAACTGTATCGGCTGCAGCAGCAAACGCTGCTCAGCATGCAGAACGTGCCTGGCACTCCTTAAGCACCTTCCACGTTTAGCTTGTTTAATAATCTTCACAACAACCCTAAAGAAAGTCTGACCTTATTTCGCAGTTAAAGAAACTGAGGCACAGGGAGGTTAAGTAACTGCCCAAGATCACACAGCTAGTAAGTTATCTGAAACGCCGGAGTCAACACAGCTCTACGATTGCTCCTTCAGCACAGACAGCGACTTCAACGCTGTGCTACACTCTACCACTGTCCCCCTGTGCCAGCTCAACATTACACAGGGCCAAGAAAGTAGCTCCAGCTTTATCTGGAGCAATGTGTATGACAGTGCATAACTCCTTCAAATAACAAATATGCCAAAAATAATCTCCTATATTGAGAGTCGTAAATTCTAATCTTGTGAATCAGGCTAACGAGGATATAACACTAAGCATATAGAAAATAAGTAACAGAAAAAGGTTATTCAAAGATCTGCTAAGAAAATCAGTAACGTTAAGTATAAAATCTTGCTCACTTCTCAGCAACTGCAGAGCAGACGAGCTTTAATGCCGTCAGGAAATCCAGTGTGTGAGCGGCACACAGACCCTCCCCTGTGTGCAGTGCTACTCCACAGGGAACTGAGGGAAACAGTCCCTGAGCCTCAGCCAGGCGACAGGGCTGAAGCAGGGGCAGATCCTTACCTCTACCAGCACAGGTGCCCTTTACCTACAATTTAAAGAACACTCTATCAGCACTGCCCAGCTGGGTTCTGCCACCTCTGCAGCAGGCACAAAATATGAGACAATGAATCATTCTGCAAAACTTTCACTGGTATTGGTGCATCATATTAATTACTAACTATAATTAATTGCATAAATTACTGAATATTTTACCAGATAAAGTAGTACATCATCAAATAATATTTTAATATTATCCTATTTTACCCTCAGTGTTCATGTTTTATCAGAATGTCTTAGTTTTCCCTTAAAGCAATTTGAAACATTAATTGCTACTCTCACAAGTAACATTATATCCTGATGCCAAGAATTTGGAGGAAAAAATACATTTCTGATTTAATTTAAAAAGGTCCTTGTTACAACAAAACCACAGCTCATATGAAGAAAAAGAAACAAAAAAAAGGTCCTTGTAGAGGCTGAGCGTGGTGGCTCATGCCTGTAATCCCAACACTTTGGGAGGCCGAGGCAGGTAGATCACAAGGTCAGGAGCTCAAGATCAACCTGGACAAGATGGTGAAACCCCGTCTCTACTAAAAATACAAAAATTAGCCAGGTGTGGTGGTGCGCGCCTGTAATTCCAGCTACTCAAAAGGCTGAGGCAGAGAACTGCTTAAACCTAGGAGGCAGAGGTTGCAGTGAGCTGAGATCATGCCACTGCACTCCAGCCTGGAAGACAGAGCAAGACTCCATCTCAAAAAAAAAGGGTCCTTGTAGGAAAAAAGAATGAATCAAGAGCATGCCTCGTGTCAGGCTCAGCCCGGCTATGTCCCAAGACCTGACAAGGACCTTGGCCCCGCAGTCCCCATGTGCCTGATAAAGGCACTCACCAGTGGACACTGCCACGCCTCCAGAGAAAAACATGATTCTCCTCCTGTGGAAACTCCACGAGCACATTATCAGAAAAAATAAGAGCATGTGCTTACAGACAGGTAAAATGCTGGTTGCAAAGAAAACATGAGCCAGGCTGCCCACTGAGGAGGGCCACAGCATTGACTCCTCCCTCAGGACAGATGAGCATCACTGTCCCCTGAGGAAGGCCATGGTGCTCTCAGCTCCCTCAGGACAGATGAGCATCACTGTCCCGAGGAGGGCCAGAGCACTGACACCTCCCTCAGAACAGATGAGCATCACTGTCCCGAGGAGGGCCAGAGCACTGACACCTCCCTCAGGACAGATGAGCATCACTGTCCCCTGAGAAAGGCCATGGCGCTCTCAGCTCCCTCAGGACAGATGAGCATCACTGTCCCCTGAGGAGGGCCACGGCACCCTCAGCTCCGTCAGGACAGATGAGCATCACTGTCCTCTGAGGAGGGCCACGGCACCCTCAGCTCCATCAGGACAGATGAGCATCACTGTCCCCTGAGGAGGGCCACAGAGCCCTCAGCTCCCTCAGGTCAGATGAGCATCACTGTCCCCTGAGGAGGCCCACAGACCCTTCAGCTCCCTCAGGTCAGATGAGCATCACTGTCCCCTGAGGAGGCCCACAGACCCTTCAGCTCCCTCAGGTCAGATGAGCATCATTGTCCCCTGAGGAGGGCCACAGACCCCTCAGCTCCCTCAGGTCAGATGAGCATCACTGTCCCCTGAGGAAGGTCACGGCACCCTCAGCTCCCTCAAGTCAGATGAGCATCACTGTCCCCTCAGGAGGCCCACAGAGCCCTCAGCTCCCTCATGACAGATGAGTATCACTGTCCCGAGGAGGGCCACAGTGCCCTCAGCTCCCTGAGGACAGATCAGCATCACTGTCCCCTGAGGAGGCCCACAGTGCCCTCAGCTCCCTCACAACAGATGAGTATCACTGCCCACGAAGGAAGGCCACGGCGGCCTCAGCTCCCTGAGGACAGGATAAGCATCACTGCCCACTGAGGAGGCCCACAGCATCCACACTTCCCTCTGGAGAACAGGAGCATCACTGCCCCAAGTAGGGCCATGGCACCCTCAGCTAACCTAAGGCCTGGGTGCTGAGCAGAAAGTCATGTGCAACTTCTCTATGTAAGAGAACTCTTGATGTGCACATGCTCAAGTCTTCTGAGGGCCTCCTATGCAGGAGTTGCAAGGGCATGGCACCACCATCATGTGGAAGATATTACTTCTCTGTCCACCTTACGAGAGTAGTCTTGTGTATGACGGGCATCTATGATGGCTCAGTACACAGAATGCTAAGAGCGTGGACACCAGTAGTAGCATTTATTTGTTTACCTGTCCTTGGCTTCTTTTCAAATTCTGTTCTACCTTGCTTTTGACACAGTTTCAAAGATAACTCGCCAATCCTTTCATTTTCTGCATCAATAGCTCTTTGAATTTCCTGTATTTCCTTTTTTTGAGCTAGAGGAAGTTCTTCAGTTTTTTCTCTTGACTCAGGTTCATTACTGCTTTCATCATCATCGCCATCACAAATCTCAAAGTCATCTTCGTAGTCCTGCAAATAATAATATGTTTTGGACCACTTTAAGACAAACTGACTTTACATTAACATTCACACTAAACAAAACATGACAATTTTTATTTAAAACAGACAATGCCCTTATTACAGCTAACAAAGATATTTATAGTTCACTGATGTTAAAATGTTTTTTTTTTTTTTTTTAGAAAAAAGAGAGAAAAAGAGAAAGAAGAAGAAAAAAAAGAATTAAATAAAGAGAAAAAGAAGAAGAAAAAAAGGGAGAGAGAACGGGAATCTTGCTCTATTGCCTAGGCTAGAATGCAGTCTACAAATGGATATTAAAAGCTCTTTTATACTAATAATTGTGTTATACAATGGAGACAGGAAGGAATAAGGGAGGAAAATAACAAACAAACAGCCAATCAGTAATTCATTTAAACCTATGAAATGCTATGCAATTGCTGGGGAGTGATTTACTCCCAACCATGTGGTCACTTTTAGAATAAATGTGATGTGTTACTGAAAAAAAAAGTACGTTTTGTGGATTTGGAGTAGAGAGTTCTGTAAGTGTTTATTAAGTTTACTTGTTCGAGGTCTAAGTTCCAGTCCCGGGTATCCTTCTTAACCTTCTGTCTCATTAATCTGTCCAATATTGACAATGTAATGTTAAAGTCTCCCACTATTATTGTGTGGGAGTCCAAGTCTCTTTGTAAGTCACCAAGAAGTTTCCCTATGTATCTGGGTGTTCCTATGTTGGGTGCACATAGACTTAGGGTCATTAGCTCTTCCCATTACATTGATCCCTCTACCATTATACAATGTCCTTCTTATCTCTTTCGGTTTCTATTACTTTAAAGTCTATTTTATCTATTTTATCAGAGATAAGAATTGTAACTCCTGCTTTTTTTTTGCTCTCCATTTGGTTGGCAAATCTTCCTCCATCCCTTTGTTTTGAGTCTCTGTATATCCTTGCATGTAAGATGGGTCTGGATGCAGCTTACCGATAGGTTTTTTGGAATGACTGATACTGGTTGTTCCTTTCTGTATATAGTGCCTCTTTCAGAAGCTCTTGTAAAGCAGGCCTGGTGGTAATGAAATCTCTGAGTACTTGCTTGTTCGTAAAAAATTTTATTTTTCCTTCACTTATGAAACTTAGTTTGGCTGGATATGAAATTCTGGGTTGAAAGTTCTTTTCTTTAAAGATGTTAAATATTGGCCCCCACTCTCTTCTGCCTTGTAGGGTTTCTGCTGAGAGATCTGCTGTGAGTCTGATAGGCTTCCCCTTGTGGGCAACCTGATCTTTCTCTATGGCTGCCCGTAGTATTTTCTCCTTCGTATCAACCCTGGTGAATCTAATGATTATGTGCCTTGGGGTTGCTTTTTTTGAGGAATATCTTTGTGGTGTTTTCTGTATTACCTGGAGTTGGGTATTGTCTTGCCTTGCTAGGTTAGGAAAGTTTTCCCGGATAATATCCTGAAAAATATTTTCCAGCTTGCATTCATTCTCTTCGTCACATTCAGGTACACCTATCAAACGTAGATTCGATCTTTACACATAGTCCCATATTTCTTGGAGACTTTGCTCATTCCTTTTTACCCTTTTTTCTCTAATCTTGTCTTCTCGTTTTATTTCGTTAAGTTGGTCTTTGACCTCTGAAATCCTTTCTTCTGCTTGATCAATTCGACTGTTAAAACTTGTGCATACTTCATGAAGTTCTCGTATTGTGTTTTTCAGCTCCATTAATTCACTTATAGTCCTCTTTAAATTGTCCATTCTCATGAACATTTTGTGAAACCTTTTTTCAAGGTTCTTAGTTTCCTTGCATTGGGCTAGAACATGTTCTTTTAGCTCACAGAGGTTTCTCATTATCCACCTTCTGAAGCCTGATTCTATTGATTCCTCACATTCATTCTCAATCAGGCCTCGTTCAACTGGTGATGAGGCACTGCAATCCTCTGTAGGAGGAAAGGCATTCTGATTTCGGGTGTTTTCAGCCTTTTTGCGCTGGTTTCTTCCCATCTTTGTGGATTTATCCACCTGTCGTCTGTGTAATTGCTGACTTTCAGATTAGATCTCTGAGTGAACGTCCAGCTTGTTGGTGATAAAAGTTTTTTCTGTTTCTTAGTTTTCCTTTGGCAGATGCCCCTCCCCCACAGAGCTCGACCTTCCCAGGTTCGGCTGTACTTGCTGTGAAACTCTCAATCCTCAGCAGTTCCAACTGCTGTTTTTATTTTTTTTTGTGGAGGGGGTACCAGCCTTCCCCTGCGGCGACCCACTACGCCGGCTGAAACAGCAACGTTAAAATTCGTGGCGCTTTTCTGCCCGGGAATCTCCTGGTCTGGTTCCCCACTTCAGTCCACTTTTCAATCAGCTGAATGGGAGACTCTGCCTTCTCGGAGCTCCAAACGCCAACCAAAAGGGCGCTCCGTCCCGCGTACTCCAGAATGAGAACCGCCGCGCCCTCCAAAAGAGGCGCACTGGCGACCCGTGGGGCTCCTCCGCCAAGAATCTCTTGGTCCGTGGGCAATAAAAATTCGTCTGAAAGTGTAGCGTCCACTCACTCTCTGCGCTTTCAGTGGGAGCCACAATCCTGAGCTGCTGCTAATCGGCCATCTTGGATCTCTCGTTAAAATGTTTTTGAAGATAAATCTATATAAACTGGTACCTTTATTTCTCTAAAAATAAATCACACAATACAGAACCATATGCAGAAGACCTGTCAATTACCACAATGTGCAAACATTTGTGCTGAGAATGTGAAAGTGTATTTTTATAGATACCTACATACACAACTTTTTATGCAGTGTATAAGTGTTAAATTATAAAATCATTTAATTACATCATATTGGTAAGTATTAGTAGAAGTATAGCAAGTATTTTATAGGTAACAGCTTAACCTAAATCAAACCTAGTGAGATATTATTAGAATAAAAAGGCATTAGATTATATATGATTTTTAAGAATAAATGATTTTTAAGCTAAGTTTTAACTTTTATACATACTTCAAAATCATCTTCATAACTGGCTGTATATGCATCAGCTCCACCATTTTCTAAATCAATTTCTTCCTCTTCAATTTCCTAGAGGTAAAAATCAAACATGAAACCAAAAATTTCAATCATAAACTTCAATATTGCAAATAGGTTGGGAAAACATACGTTTTCTGAGATTCATTTGATGTTGCTAATTTTTAACTTTTTTTTTTTTAATTTTTAACTCTTAAAACTAATATAATATTAAATTCCTTTACGAAACACCCTTGGCTAACTCATAGGTAGGACCAAAAAGAGTAAACATCCTTGAGAAACCTCTAATTCTGGTGGCTAAAATTTTTTTAATGTTATACAAATAATTTGAAATGTGCAGCAATCCATTTCTTATCCATGAATATACTCCCCCACTGAATGGTGCTCATCTCATCTATACGTTAAAAACAGACAAATGCACTTTGGAAGGTCAAGGCAGGCAAATTACTTGAACTGAGGAGCTGGAGATCAACACGGGCAATATGGCAAAACCTCACCTCTACCAAAAATACAAAAAAATTAGCTGGGCGTGGTGTTACGCATCTGTGGTCCCAGCTACTCCAGAGGCTGAGGTGGGAGGACTGCTTGAGCCTGGGAGGCAGAGGTTGCACTGAGCCAAGATTGCACCACTGCACAATCAAGAAGAAATTACAAGCCACACTAACAAGCAGAAAATACAGTTTGAAGAGACAGAGCAAGCACCAGTTCCAGACACGGCAAAGATGCTGGAATTATCAGAATAGGAACTTAAAACAACTATGTGTAACATCCTAAGAGCTCTAAGAGATACAGTTGACAGCATGCAAGCAGAGGGATGAAAAGTCTAAGAAAGAACCAGAAAGCAAAGTTCGAGGTCAAAAACAACAACGGAAACAAAAATGAGGAACAACTTTGATGGGCTCATTAGTAAACTGTACATAGCTGAAGAAAAAAGTCTCTGTGCTTGATGACACCTCAACAGAAACCTCCAAAACTGAAAAGCAAAGAACAAAAAGCAGGAAGGGGAAGAAAAAAAAAAAAAAACAGAATACTGATGCAATAATGACTGAGAATTTCTCCAAATTGATGTCAGACACCAAACCACACATTCAGGAAGCTCACAGAACCAAGATAAATGTCAAAAAATCTACACCTAGGCATATCATATTCAAACTACAGAAAATCAGAAAATCACAGATAAGGAAAAAATCCTTAAAGAAGTTGGAGGACGGTTGTGAGGGGTAGTAGAAAATGCTCTTATCTACTGAGGAACAAAAATAAAAATCACAGGCCAGGCAGAGTGCGTGCCTATAATCCCAGCACTTTGGGAGGCCGAGGCAGGTGGATCACCTGAGGTCAGGAGTTCGAGACCAGCCTGATCAACATGGTGAAACCCCATCTCTACTAAAAATACAAAAATTAGCTGGGTGTGGTGGCACTCGCCTGTAATCCCAGCTACTTGGAGGCTGAAGCAGGAGAATCACTTGAACCTGGGAGGCAGAGTACAGTGAGCCGAGATCATGCCATTGCACTCCAGCCTGGGCAACCAGAGCAAATCTCCATCTCAAAAAAAAAAAAAGAATTACATCCAACTTCTCAGATACCATGCAAGCAAGAAGAGAGCACAGAGAAATGTTTGAAGAACATTTGGGCTGAGAGAAAAATATTCATCAGCCCAAAATTAAACATATACTCTACAAAATCATCCTTCCAAAGTGAAGGAGAAATAAAAATTTTCAGACAAACAAAAAATTGAGGGAAATTTGCTGCAAGCAGACCTATCTTGCAAGCAACATAAAAAAGAAGTTCTTCAGAAAGAAAGTGTATTATTCCATTCTCTCACTCCTGATAAAGACATACCCAAGACTGGGAAGAAAAAAAGATGCTTAATTGGACTTATAGTTCCACACAGCTGGGGAGGCCTCAGAATCACAGCAGGAGGCAAAAGGCACTTCTTAACGTGGCAGCAGCAAGAGAAAAATGAGGTAGAGGCAAAAGTGGAAACCCCTGATAAACCCATCAGATCTCGTGAGACTTACTATCACAAGAATAGCATGGGAAAGACTGGCTCCCATGATTCCATTACCTCCCCCTGGGTTCCTCCTACAACATGTGGGAATTCTGGGAGAGACAAATCAAGTTGAGATTTGGGTAGGGACACAGCCAAACCATGTCAGAAGGAAAATAATACAGGTCAGAAACTTGGGTCTACATAAAGAAACGAAGAGAATGGAAGAAGAAATAAGTAGAGGGAAATAACTCTTACTTTTCTTTTTCTTGATCTAACAGATAACAGGTTTGTTCAAAATAATAGTAATAAAAATTTATTCAATTATGTATGCTTAGGTATTTATCTGTGTGTGTGTGTTTGTGTATGTATATGTATAATTAGCCTTCCTTATCTGTGGGTTCCACATCCACAGATTCAACCAACCACACACCAAAAATATTTGGAAAAATAAAAATAACAGTAACAATAAAAAATACAAATTTTAAATACAGTATAACAACTATTTACATAGCATTTACATTGTATTAGATATTATAAACAATCTAGAGATGACTTAAAGCACATAAGAGAACATGCATAGATTATACGCAAATCCTATGCCATTTTATTTAAGGAACTTGAGCACTTGCAGATTTTATAGTACCCACAGGGGATCCAGGAACCAATCCTGGGCCAATACCAAGGGATGATATGCTTATGTCTGCTTTTACATAAATAAAATGAATGACAGCAAGCATACAAGGGATGGGAGGCAAAGACATACTATTTGGGAAGTGGGATAGTCTTAGCCAGGAGCAGCATCTCATGCCTATGGTCCCAGCTACTCAGAGGGCTCAGGCAGGAGAACTGCTTGAGCCCAAGTGTTTGAGGCTGTACTGAGCTATGATCAGACCACTGCACTCCAGCCAGGGCAACTGAGCAAGATCCTGTCTCAAAATAAATCCAAAATAAAAAATAATAAAGTCTTATAAAAAAAAAGGTCCTCTTGGCACACTGTCATATAAAGTCATTGTACATTAAATAACATCTACTACATTTATTGTACCAATAAATACAATACCTGCTGATTGATAAGAACAACAAAAACAGGAATCTTAAACAAAAACTAATAGCATTACATTTCTTATTCTTGTTCAACTCAGTAGACACGGTGGCTCTGAATCACGTCCTATGTCTGGCCAGGATTCTGAAACTACAATTCATCCACTCTGCAAACACTTATAACACACCTAGTGTGCGCCAGACACTCAGCCAGGTGAGGAGACAGTGGGGTGTGGAGCGCACACCGTCACTCCTGTACAGAGCCAGAACTATACTGGGGGACAGACCCCTGGGAAGGAATAAGAAAGTCTCATCACCAGGAGTTCACCTGCGCTGAGGAGAGCCCCACGTGCTATCCCATCAAGCTCTGCACTATGTTCTACAGAGGCCCCGTCCTCAATTTTCCCGTCATATGAGGATACTTGTACTTCCTTGATCTCCCCGGTTTTGCATATACATTCAGCAAATTACTTGTAACTTTGTATAATTCTCACCAACCATGGCTTGGATCATGTCTTTTGTGATTTCTCAATTGGCTGTCTTCAAATCTCCCCACTTTCTTCAACTTACACACAGAGCAACAATGAGAAGGGTGTCTGTTCATTCACCCTAAACCAGTTCCCTCCATTCTCTTTGCACAATCTTCTCCTCTTCCAGGAAGAGGCTATGGTACCTGACGGTGTGCACACAACCCAGTTACATTCCTTGACCCCCACAACCAAGACTGTTTTCAACACGACCAAGGACTTTAAACAAGTGCAAGTATGAATTTCATATTAAAATCTCACCAGTCCCTTCATACTCATGTTCTGCTATCTAAAAGGGACAATAATCATTCATAAAATGCTGGCAGGAAAGCAAGGAAACGTGAGTGGAAGTCTGTCTGTGCTGGGACAGGACTGTAAAACTATGAAAAGATGTGCTCTCCTTACCACAGTTTCCTCGCCTCCCAGCCTCTGGCCCAGCTTCCACCACACGGATGAGCCTTCTTCGTGGCCATGCTAATGGAGAGAGAACAGCCCCATCAGCCAAAACACAGGTGGGACTCCAGGGGATACGAAAGCCACGCAGCACCCCCACAGAGCCCGTCAGCCCTCAGCAGACAGGTACACAGACTGTGAAGCTAACGCCCTGGGAAGTGGGTCCCAGCTTGGTGGCTTACACACTGTGTGACTGAGAGCAAGTATCTTCACCCCTCTGTGTCTTGGCTTTCCCTTCTGAAAAATGAGAATTATAGCACCTGATTCACAGTAGCAATGAGCGGACTAGAAAAAAGGACACACATGAAGCCCTGATCCCTGCGTCTGATGAAGGAAAAGCCTTGCAAATGTCACCTTTGTCAATGATGCTAGGAAGATCTATGCACTTACAAATCACCACCCAGGCCGGGCGCAGTGGCTCACACCTGTAATCCCAGTACTTTGTGAGGCCAACACAGGTGGATCACCTGAGGTCAGGAGTTCAAGTCCAGTCTGGCCAACATGGTGAAACCACTGTCTCTACTAAAAATATAAAAATTAGCTGGGCATGGTGGGGGGGCGCCTCTAATCCCAGTTACTTGGGAGGCTGAGGCAGGAGAATCACTTGAACCTGGGAGGCAGAGTTTGCAGGGAGCCAAGATCATGCCATTGCACTCCAGCCTGGGCAGGAAGAGTGAAACTCTGTCTCCAAAAAAAAAAAAAAAAAGTCACTACCCAAAATTAGGCAGTGTCTACAACTGTTGACAATATAATGTATTATTCATGAAGAAAACAGAAAAAGAACTTTCCATGTATCCAGAAAACTATTCTGGCACATAGTAGGCACTCCATAAAGGCTACTATTTATCTTGAACCAAGAAAAATTTGTTGTTGCTGCTATAAAATATGGGATTCTAGGCCGGGCACAGTGGCTCACACCAGCACTTTGGGAGGCGGAGGTGGGCGGATCACAAGGTAGAAATTTAAGACCAACCTGTCTAAGAAGGTGAAACCCCATATTTACTAAAAAAATACAAAAATCAGGCGAGTGTGACGGCGGGCACCTGTAATCCCAGCTACATGGAAGGCTGAGGCAGGAGAATCACTTGAACCTGGGAGGCAGAGTTTGCAGTGAGCTGGCATCACGCCACTGCATTCTAGCTTGGGCAACAGAGCAAGATTCCATCTCCAAAAAAGAAAAACAAATACAGGATCTAATCATAAGCCAAAATGAGCTGTTAGATACATTCATAATCAACTCTGAAATTTTTCAGGAGTCCACCACCATGCCCAGCTAATTTTTGTATTTTGAGTAAAGATGGGGTTTCACCATGTTGGTCAGGCTGCTCTCAAACTCCTGATGTCCAGTAATCCACTTGCTTCGGCCTCCCAAAGTGCTGGAATTACAGGTGTGAGCCACGACACCGGGCCTTTTTTCAATTTTTTTGTTGTTGCTGCTGTTATATAGATGAAGGCTTCCTACATTGCCCAGGGTGGTCTCAAACACCTGGCCTATTATTTTTTTAATAAAAATAAAAATTTTAATTTTAAATTATAAATGTGGCTCACATTATAATCCTAGTGAACAATGCCAATCTGGAGCTTAGAGAAAAAACTGGGAGACATGAGGAAAACAGGAAAATCTACATGCTTTTATCCAATAGTGCCACAATTCCACTAAAAAAATGTACCACCAAAAAATGAGGATGATCTATATCATCCAAACTGGAGGGATTTCCCCAGTTAGTAACTGAGAAAAACGGGAGGCCACTGTGTGTGTGTGTGTGTGTGTGTGTGTGCGCGTATGTGTGTGTGTGTGTGCATGTGTGTGTGTGTAAAACTGGCTTCCAAACTCCCAAATTCCCCAATTAACTGAGAAAAACTGGAGGCCACTGTGTGTGTGTGTGTGTGTGTGTGTATAAAACACTGGCTTCCAAACTCCCAAATTCCCCAATTAACTGAGAAAAACTGGAGGCCACTGTGTGTGTGTGTGTGTGTGTGTGTGTGTGTGTGTGTGTGTGTGTGTAAATGTTTAAAACTGGCTTCCAAACTTCCAAATTCCCCAATTAACTGAGAAAAACTGGAGGCCACTGTGTGTGTATGTGTGTGTAAATGATTAAAACTGCCTTCTAAACTCCCAAATATACCTATCAATGTATGATTATAAAAGACCATATAAGAAGAAATATTTGTAAGTCTTTTTTTGTGTGGCAAATCTGTGGCTGTAGCCAGATAATAAGCAACCCAACCACCACCACCAAAATTAAATAAATAAAACATAGCCATGTCAAAACCACTGGTGCTGTATAACCTAATTTATGTAAAATTATACATTCATGTATGGATATAGAATAAAGCAATTCATAAAAATATGGCATGAAGGCTGAGCACAGAGGCTCCTACCTATAATCCCAGCACTTTGGGAGGCCAAAGCAGGTAGATTACCTGAGATCAGCAGTTCAAGACCAGCCTGGCCAACATGGCGAAACCTCATCTCTACTAAAAACATAAAAATTAGCTGGGTGTGGTGGTACATGCCTGTGATCACAGCTACTCAGGAGGCTGAGGCAGGAGAATCGCTTCAACCTGGGAGGCGGAGGTTGCAGTGAACTGAGATCATGCCATTGCACTCCAGCCTGGGCAACAGAGCAAGATTCCATCTCAAAAAATAAAAAATAAAAAATAAAAAAATATATATATGGTACAAAATTTATATATATATGGTACAAAATTTATACACCATATATGTGGTATATATATTTTATATATATGGTACAAAATTGTTAAATATGATTATCTCAAGGTCATGGGTTTCAGATATCAAAAAAGAAAAAATTATTCTGCAGAAATAATTCATAGAAGCCAAAATATGCTTGCCACATTGTCTATCATAACAAAACAAAAACAGGAAAATGTTTTGATAATAATCCTAACTCCACAGTGCACTATTCTATAGTTACTAAGTAATCATGACGAAGGCTGCTCTTAGGATACTAACGGAGCTAGTGGAGATAATGAAGACTGTGGAGAAACGCTGGTGTGCTAAATGCAAAGAGCAGCAGAGGTTACAATTCTCCCCTGCACAAGTAAGTGTCACAAGGTAGCTTAGCATGTGGAAACAATTATGCAAGGAGAAGGATTACAGTATCTATTAATAACAAGTGTGTATTAATAACATGTGCTTGGAAGAATTTGCCAGAGAAGCCATCAGAGCCTCAGCTACTTTGTGGGGAGATTCTTACCACAAATGCAATTTCTTGACTTACTATAGATCTATTCAGCCTATTGCTTCTTGAAGCAGTTTTAGTAATTGATGGTGTCTAGGAATTTGTCCTTTCATCTAAATTACCTAGTTTGTTACCATAAAATATTGTCCATTACTGGAAGTTGGGCGCTAGAAGTTACTCTTATTGTGAACTATTTCTCCCTTCAATTCTGTCGGTTTTTGCTTGTGTTTTGGGGCCCTCTTGTTAGGTAAATATTCATTTACAATTGTTATATCTCCTTGCTGAACTAATTATTTGGTCATTCTGAATTGTCTCTCTAATAACACTTTCTGTCTCAAAATCCATTTTAACTGATAGTAGTACAGCCAGTCCAGTCCTCTCATAAATTTGATAGATTCTCTTTATTCGCCTTTTTACTTTCAATCTATTTGCATCTTCTTGCCTAAAGTGAGTCTCTAGTGTGCCTTCTGGGATCACAATTCAAATATACCATTTGCAAATGGGCCCAGTCTCAGGCTCTGCTTTCCAGGGGAAGCCCAAACTAAGATCATGGCTACTCTGAATGTACCATAAAATCAATATATCCTCAGTCAGACTGCCTTACCTTCTGTCTTGAATCTTTATCTTTTCCATGATTCCTTACTAAATTCTTGGCATGCCTGGAAATCAAACATAATCAAAATCAAAATTACTTTTAAACGAAGACTTTTAAAAAATAAAACACTTTCTGTATCAGTGAAAGCTCTTAACAATATTTTGATATGATTAAGAACTACTACAACCAGGAGTAATCGCTTGCAGCTGTAATCCCAGCTATTTGGGAAGCTGAGGCAGGAGGACTACTTGAGGCCAGGAGTTTCAGACCAGCCTGGGCAACAGAGTAGACACCCCATCTCTACAAAACATAACATTAGCCTGGCATGGTGATGCATGCCTGTAGTCTCAACTGCTTGGGAGGCTGAGGGGGGATAATTGCTTGAGCCCAGGAGTTTGAAGCTGCAGTAAGCCATGATTGTGCCACTGCACTCCAGCTTGGGCAACAGAGCAAGACCCTTTCTCTGAAAATATTTTTTTACAAAAAACCGTTTCAGGTTAGCAAAGCATGTTTTATTAGAGCAATAAATGTTAAGGTCTTCCTAACATTTTTACTATTTCAGCATAATTCAAGACAGAAAATACCTTCCAGAGAAGAAATTAGGTGTTTTAACAAACTTTTGTGTGAGTGCAAATCTGCATCCTTTAAGAGTTCTCAGCCAGGCGCGGTGGCTCACACCCATAATCCCAGCACTCAGGGAGGCCAAGGCAGGCAGAATGCCTGAGGTCAGAAGCTCAAGACCAGCCTGGCCAACATGGTGAAACCCCATCTCTACTAAAAATACAAAAAAATTAGCCAGACGTGGTGGTGCACACCTGTAATCCCAGCTACTCAGGAGGCTGAGGCAGGGGAATTGCTTGAACCAGGGAGGCAGAGGTTGCAGTGAGCAGAGATCATGCTACTGCACTCCAGCCTGGGCAACAGAGCGAGACTGTGTCTCAAAAAAAAAAAAAAAAGAGTTCTAGAAATTTTCTATGATTTTATTAGTCTAGCTGAAATACTATTTTATATTTAATATATTTCTAAAAGAAAGTCTTATCGTCAAATGTTTTATTTTTTCATATTTCATGTTTGTAAGGACCTAAAATAAAGATTTGCAAAATATCAAACTGATTCTCAATTTTTAAACTTTCATTCACACCAATATACCATGTGGTTTAACAAAAATACAGAACTGAGCAAAAAAGTCTTCTTGTGCCGTCTAGTGGACATGTAGTATAAAATCCAGGAATTGACCCCTAGGTTTAAATGTTAGCTTTGCCCAAACTTGTAAAAATTTGGGTAAGACATTTATAACCTGGGTTTTCTAAACTTTGAAAAAGGATTACAAAATATGACTGTCAGAAAGAACAAATTAAAGCATACAGTTTATATATAAAATGAGAGTTTAGGCCAGAAGCAGTGGCTCACACCTATAATCCCAGCACTTTGAGAGGCCAAGGCAGACGGATCACTTGAGGCCTGGAGTTCAAGACCAGCCTGGCCAACACGGCAATATCCCATCTCTACTACAAATGCAAAAACTAGCCAGCACGCTGGTGCATGCCTGTAGTTCCAGCTAGTCAGAAGTTAAGGCAGAAGAATAGCTTGAACCTGGGAGGCGGAGGTTGCAGTGAGCGGAGATCACACCACTACACTCCAGCCTTGGCGACAAAGGGAGACAGTCTCAAAAAAAAAAAAAAAAAAAAGTTTATACGTAAACTCCTATTAATTATGCTCTTCACAAAACCCATACAACACAAGAATTATCATCTTTGTTTTAGCAAAAAGCCACCCAACACTGCAAGTAAGAGGTAGACTGGAAATTCCAAATAAAGCTGGCCCCCATCCCCAGCTCTGGTAGTCTCTGCCAAGGCCTGAGGGTGGGAAGTTCTCTCCTTTGTGTTCACAACCCACAAACAGTGGGCAGAGGGGGGCTTGCTGGCACGTCCTGTTTTTAGTGGCTGTGAACTCTGGAACAAGTTAGCTCAGGCCATGTAAAAGGGGCGAAACCACCCACCTGTGGGTGCTTTAGCTTCAGGCACACTGCGAGACTCCCAAGTGAATTACTCTCCCCAAATTGAGCATCGATTTTCTAATTTTGCATGAGCAAATATTAAAAAGGTCAAAAATAGATCCTGAGGCAATAAATATAAGTAATATTAAAATGAAAAAATAAAAAACATAATTAACTTAAAAGGGCAAAAAAAGCTAATAATTTATATTAAGTTTCTAAGCTCCTCTAGTATTCCTAAAACATACCAACCCATTTGGAGGGGCTAAGGGGTAAAATCTAGAGAAGATGAAGTATATTTATAACTTATTCCCATGAACCGGCTATCACTGCAACCAATACGAAACATTCCCTGCTGAAACATTCCACAAGAGTGGCACACATAAAGCTCAACCACAGGGCACGCAATCCTTCCACGAGAGTAGCACACGTAAAGTTCGACCACAGGGCACGCAATCCTTCCACAAGAGTGGCACACGTAAAGCTCGACCACAGGGCACGCAATCCTTACTGGCTGCTGGTCCCATCTCTTTTTGAGCTTGTACCTCGATTTCTGTGTTCACCGTTCTATCAAACAAAAGAATAATTCCATAACCATTTATTACCATATTGGAATGAAGTAAGCATAATTAGTAAACCCCATAAAATAAGCATGGATTCAAAATTTAACAACAGCATCTACACAAGTATCTTTAACTATTTTTACCAACAATTTTTAGTAAATTAGATAATTAAATGTAAAGAAAATGGATAAAAGTATATATATAAAAAGGTGATTATATATTACCCAAGGAATTAGTCATTCATTTCACAAAAGCAACACATTATTTACAGATACATCTGACTAGTTCCTTACACTGCTTAAAATGATAAACTTTCAAACTATAAATTTCTATTTCACAGATTCATGTACTCACAGAAAAAAAATTTTTTCTAACAAGAGAATTTTGAAAATAAAATTAAAACTGTTAGACTGTAAATCAACATGTGCAGGTGGCTCGTTTGAAGAGAGACACAGAGTTGAATGAGCTCTCAGTGTAAAGCGCAGCATGTTGGACCCATCCATTCCCCCAAGTGAAGATGCCTGGGCATGGTGGGGAAAGTCCACCTCTGGAGGGAGAAGATTCCAGGCCTGGAAGCAATCATAAAAAGCACAGAGCACAAAAACAACGGAGTTGAACCACCATCTAAGAGATCAGTCCAGAGGGAAGGACGCAACCTCCATCGGAAGCCATTAAAAAGGGTTCACAATGTTCAAACACTTCTCCGACCTATCAATTCTACTTCTAAGAGACTATTCTGGCCAGGCACAGTGGTTCATGCCTGTAATCCCAGCACTCTGGGAGGTTGAGGCAGGAGGATTACCTGAGCCAAGGAGTTCAAGACCAGCCTGGGCAACATAGTGACACTTCATCTCTATAAAAAATTGTTTTTAAAAAGTTAGCCAGGCATGGTGGTGTACACCTATGGTCTTAGCTACTTAGGAGGCTAAAGCAGGAGGATCACGTGAGCCCCGGAGGTGAAGGCTCCAGTGAGCCGTGTTCAAGCTACTGCACTCCAGCCTGGGTGAAGAGCAACACCCTGTCTCAAAAAATATATATATTATTCTTATCCTATTCCTGCAGGTGTAAAAAAAAAAACTGAAATTATTCTTAGACAACAATAAGATATATCTCAATTTTCAACCTGTTCAACAGAATAATTAATAATTTTTTAAGATGTTAATAACCTGAATGTTAGCATCAGGAGGCTCCTAAGTAAAGGAGGGCTATGACCACATGGTGGAAAACCAGACAGCCACTACATATCCTCCCACTGAAAAGTATTTCCAGAACAAAGAAAATTTCAGCATAATTCCAATTCTACATTTGCACAAAGTTCATTTACACACAGAAAAAATGATGGCTAGAATATAAACACATAAAAATTATCTGAGTCTGGGATCATGTGTAATTTTTGCCTTATTTTTTGTATTTCCCTATATTTAAAACATCTTTCCACAGCCAAGTGCAGTGGTTCACAACTGTAATCCCAGCATTGTGGGAGGCCAAGATGGGCGAATTGCTTGAGGTCAGGAGTTTGAGACAAGCCTAGCCAACATGGTGAAACCCCATCTCTACTAAAAATACAAAAATTAGCTGGGCGTGGTGGTGGTGCACACCTGTAGTCCCAGCTACTCAGGAGGCTGAGGCAGGAGAATTACTTGAACCCAGGAGGCGGAGGTTGCAGTCAGTCGAGATCACACCACTGCACTCCTGCCTGGGCAACAGAGCAAGACTCTATCTTAAAAAAAAAAAAAAAAAAAAAAAAAATTACAAAATTAATTAGAAAAAAGTATAATGTTTAACAGAACAATGTGTTGTGGTCCAGAGAATAAATTGGAATGGGAAAAAAATAAAATCACTAGTGCTAGACAGGAAACATTATGATTTACTGACTAACCAGATACAAAGAAGGAAGAGAAAAAAAGTAATCAAGTTAATGCTAAGAATTAGACCTGGCTGGTGGGCAAGCAGTGCACAGCATGGGGGACCCTGGCTGTGGTGACGGTGGCCAGTCAGGCTGCACGTGGGGCCAGGAGAAACATTCTGTGATTCTCTCATCCCCGACCACAAGGGAGGCTGGTAACGCTTCTCACCCAGACGGTCTGCAAAAGGCAGAGCTGAGACAAACCTCAGCACAGTGTTGTCAAATTCCTGTGGCCTCATCACACAGACCCTCAGGACTAACACTCTGGATAGGAGAGTCCTGGGCTGGAAACAGATATTTACAAGTGATATTTGAAGCCACTGCCTCCAGAAACAGAAAGGAGATGATCCAATCTTCAAAAAGATAAAAGTATGGTGGGCATGGAGGCTCACATCCTAATCCCATCCGTTTGGCAGGCTGAGGTTAGCGAGGATTGCTTGAGGCCAGGAATTCAAGACCAGCCTAGGCAACACACCAAGAACTCATCTCTAAAAAACAAGTTTTTTAAAAAGATAAAAGTGTAGCTGACAGGATAACAAAGAGAGGAGTTCACTGGATTCTTCCATTATAGAAGTCACTGGTCAGGAGGCTTAGAAGAACATAGCATATATTTATTATACTTACTCATACCCTTTCTATTTCTAGTTGATAACTGAAGGACGCTTACAATAAGTTACATAATTCTAATTTAAATCATGGGCCAAAAATCATATAGAAGCTGGGCACTGTGACTTATACCTGTAATCCCAGCACTTTGGGAGGCTGAGGCAGGCAGATCACCTGAGATCAGGAGTTCAAGACCAGCATGGCCAACACAGCGAAACCCTGTCTATACTAAAAATAAAAATAAAAATGTATCCAGGCTTGGTGGCACACACCTGTAATCCCAGCTACTCAGGAACCGAAGGCAGGAGAATCACTTGAACCCGGGAGGTGGAGGTTGCAGTGAGCCAAGATCGCACCACTGCACTCCAGCCTGGGTGATACACTGAGACTCAGTCTCAAAAAAAAAGAAGAAAAAGAAAAAAACATCATACAGAGAAAGTGAGAGATAATCACAGAGAACATCCAACCCTGGGAACAGTCCCAGTTATATCTGTTGTCCTGGCATAATTTTTCTTTTCTTTTGAGTCAAAGTCTCGCTCTGTCACCCAGACTGGAATGCAATGGCATGATCTTCAGCTCACTGCAACCTCTGCCTCCCAGGTTCAAGCAATTCTGCCTGAGCCTCCTGAGTAGCTGGGATTACAGGTGCCTACCACCATGCCCAGCTAGTTTTTGTATTTTTAGTAGAGACAGGTTTCACCATACTGGCCAGGCTGGTCTCGAACTCCTGACCTCATGATCTGCCCACCTCAGCCCCAAAGTGCTGGGACTACAGGTGTTAGCCACTGTACCTGACCTCCTGGCGTAATTATTAACAGTGCCCCTTGCACTTTATGGTAACCACAAGATAATTACATCAAGTAGTACCTTAACAGAGTAGTCAGTTGAATATCTAAAAGATCTAAAAGGTGATACTAATTTTGAGTACCCAAAGTACTCAAAAGTTTTGAATTTCTACAAGTCAATGCAAACGAAAACTTTAATTATACAATGCTCGATCACCATTCCTGACGTTGTATCATTTATCTGTTCATTTCTTTTCTTTTTTTTTTTGAGATGAAGGCTCATTCTGTCCCCCAGGCTGGAGTGCAGTGGCACAATCTCAGCTCACTGCAACCTCTGCCTCTCAGGTTCAAGCAATTTTCCTGCCTCAACCTCCAGAGTAGCTGGGACTACAGGTGTGCGCCACCACAGTCAACTAATTTTTGTATTTGTAGTAGATACCGGGTTTCACCATGTAGGCCAGGATGGTGTCAATCTCCTGACCTCATGATCCACCTGCCTTGACCTCTTAAAGTGCTGGGATTACAGCTGTGAGCCCACCGTTTTTCTACTTTTTAAAAATAGAGACAGGGTTTCACTATGTTGGCCAGGCTGGTCTCAAACTCCTGGTCTCAAGTGATCTGCCTGCCTTGGCCTCCTAAACTTCTGGGATTACAGGTGTGAGCCACCGCGCCCGGTCTCTTTTCTAAGACAAGGTCTTACTCTACCACCCAGGTTGGACTGCAGTGATACGATCACAGCTCACTGCAGCCTTGACCTCCTCAGCTCAAGTGATCTTCCCACCTCAGCCTTGGTAATAGCTGGGAATACAGGCGTGTGCCACCATGTCTGTCTAATTTTTTTTTATTTTTGAGACAGAGTCTTGCTCTGTTGCCAGGTGCCAGGCTGGAGTGCAGTGGCACAATCTCAGCTCACTACAATCTCCGCCTCCTAGGTTCAAGCAAGTCTCCTGCCTCAGCCTCCCGAGTAGCTGGGACTACAGGTGCGTGCCACCACGCCCAGCTAAATTTTTTTTTTTTTTTTAGTAGAGACGGGGTTTCACCACGTTGGCCAGGATGGTCTCAATCTCTTGACCTCGTGATTCGCCCGCCTCGGCCTCCCAAAGTGCTGGGATTACAGGCATGAGCCACCGCGCCCAGACTCTTTTCTTTTTTCTTTTAAGATAAGGTCTTACTTTATCACCCAGATTGGACTGCAGTGATACGATCACAGCTCACTGCAGCCTTGACCTCCTCAGCTCAAGTGATCCTCCCACCTCAGCCTCGGTAATAGCTGGGAATACAGGCGTGTGCCACCATGTCTGTCTAATTTTTTTTTTTTTATTTTGATGGAGTTCAAAATAAAGGCTGGTGTTGAACTCCTGGGCTGAAGAGATCCTTCCACCTCAGCCTCCTGAGTAGCTGGGACTACACGTATGAGCCAATACGCCTATCTAACATTTAATTTTTTTTGGTAGTTCTTTATGGCTTCTCCAACACAACATAAGCACCATTAAGAATAGTAATTTGTTTTGTTCACAGCTGTATCCTTAACACTAGAACAATGCCCACCACACAGTAGCCACTCAGATAGGAACAACTTGTCTTAAAAAGAAAATGTCAGTCATCTGAATAATCTTTCTTCTGAGACTAATTTGAAGGCAGTGATTTTACAAAGATGTAGAATAATGTTCTTCATGGACAATTTTTCACATCCACCTTTAATAAAAAATCTATGTCCAGAAAGGCATTTCTGGGTGTAAGTAAGCAAGTGTAACCTAAGCAAGTCACTTCGGTAATTAAACTTGATCTAGGGAATGGAGAACAGTCACATTCAATAAAGGTGAGTGGTGGAATCTAAGCTGTGGGTACAGGAGTGTTCACCGGAAATTTATGTTGACTTTGCTGTATGTTTCAAAATGTTCATAATACAACACTGGAGGAAAATAACGAAGTTCTAATCTAGGGAAAGAGACTTAAAAACATAAAGAATAAATATCTGTCCTCTGGGAGGTGCTTCTCTCTCAGTGACCACCTCATCTAACCTTCTGTGTGGCAGACTAGAGGGGAATCCACAGGCTTTCGACACTGTAGATGTGGGGAGCAGAACTGGTACTGCCTCAAACCTGCTAAGAAGCATGGCCAACACTCGGACATAAACGGAGACTGTGGGCTGCGGGAGACAGTGGGGTCTCAGTAAGAGAAAGCCCCAGGGCAAAGGCAAGGGAGGTTAAAGGACTCAGACCCCATGCAGGACAGCGACACTAGCAGCTGAGACGGCCGGGAGCCAGGCAGCTTCTGCTCTTAACTTGACTGCTTCTCGGCCTCAGTGCTCCCAGTTTTAACCCACTGGCTTTTGAGTCCTACAGTAAACACTGCAGTGGCCACCAGCAATACGTCCACTTCCTCAGCTGCGTCAATTTGTATCAGGAGATTCGAGTCCCGGGCTTCTGCTAAGGCCTCCAGTCTCATCCCTGAAGGCTTGACTCTCCCCTAGCCTCAGATATCACCTGACCATTGCAAAGATTTCACTACCACCTTAAAGGAAACATCACCAAGAAATAGGAGAATGAAATCATATTAGCTTCAGATTCTGTAAAAACAGAGCAGCAAAAAGCACACTCACGAGAACAAAAGATGCTAGACCACATCTAGGAAAATCCTAAATACAAGGATGAAATCAACAGACCTGGGAGGGAATTAAATCCTCTGCAATCAATGCTTTTACGTTTTTGTTGTTTTGTTTTGCTTTTTCCAAACTTACACCAATTCTGGTTGAAATATTTGCTGAATTATTCAGTTAATTTTCACTTTAAACATATTAGCTTCCTTTTTAACATTAAATTTCAAATTTTTTTTTTTTTGAGAGACAGTTTTTTGTCACCCAGGCTGGGGTGCAATGGCGCAATCTCAGCTCACTGCAACCTCTGCCTCCCAGGTTCCAGCAATTCTCCTACCTCAGCCTCCTGGGTAGCTGGGATTACAGGCACACACCACCATCCCAGACTAATTTTTGTGTTTTTAGTAGAGACAGGGTTTCACCATGTTGGTCAGGCTGGTCTCCAACACCTGACCTTAGATGATCCGCCCGCCTCCCAAAGTGCTGGGATTACAGGTGTGAGCCACCACACTCGGCCAAATTTCAAAATTTTATGATAGATTTCCAAACATCTGTTAAAAGTAAGTTCACAATATAATCAAAATATCTGACATCACATTTCTCAGGAGATCAGTAATCTGTCTATACTAACCATATGATGAAGACTTGAGTCATGCTTTTCCTAAACTAATACTACTAGGCCACAAATCTCAATCTCATCCGATGACATGACACAGTCACGCTCCTCTGAGAGCGCTAACCTCAGGGCGGCTATTAAGGCAATGAAGCATTGGAAGGGGTACCTTGGATTCTCTTTTCTTCTGCTCTTCTTTCACCAATCTCTCTTTTCTATCCATGTGGCTTCGGTGCCTCTCCTCATCCAAACGAAGGCCTTCTTTGTGTCGCTTTCCTTTACGTCTTTCTTCGCCTTCTTTGTCAGAGAATGAATTACTTTTCTCTTTTGAATGTTTCTCTCTTCTTTCCCTTGTGCTGCTTTTTTCCCGGTGTTTCTTGTCTTGATCTGGCTCTCTTGGCTTCCTGTGTCTCCTCTCACCTTCTCCTTTATAAAGCCAGTACTTGAGAGGGTTGTCTTTGCTGTCTCCGTACTGCAGCTGGAAAACGTAAGTTGAGAAACACGTGAGCACATAAAACAGGAGTGCAGCCAGCCCTCCCTATCTGTGTGTTCTGCAACAATGGATCAACCAACCACGAATCGAAAATATTCAAAGAAAATTGTGTCTGTATTAAACAAGTACAGACCTTTTCCTTGTCATTGCACCCTAAACAGTAATGACTATTTACATGGCATTTATATTGCAACAGAGATTTTACGTAATCTAGAGATGATTTAAAGCATCCAGGAGGATGTGTGTAGGTTATATGCAGACACTACTCCATTTTATACTGGGTACTTGAGTATTCACCGATTTTGGTACCTGAGGGGGTCCTGGAGCCCTTCCCCCATGGATACCAAGAGACGACTGTGCTGTCTTTATAAATTTCACAATAAAAGCAGGAAAAATTACAGAACTACCACTGCCCCCTTCACTCCTCAATCCCCACTCCCAGATACATTGCTGAAAACTTAATGTTATCCTTCTGTAAGGAAAAACCCTATTCATATCATGGTCCACGGTCAGACACTGGTGCCACCCCAACGCCACACAGTTTAACACTCTGCAGTCTGGCCACTTCGCTCCCACAGAGAAAGCAATGCCTCCCCACATGGCACCCGGCACTCACAGTCAGCCCCTGACTTCTCCACATTGCACTCAGCACTCACAGTCAGCCCCTGACTTCTCCACATTGCACTCAGCACTCACAGTCAGCCCTCCCAACCTTCACACATGGCGCCCGGCACTCACAGCCCTCCCGACCTCTACACATGTGGCGCCAGGCACTCATAGTCAGCCCCCGACTTCTCCACGTTGCACCCAGCACTCACAGTCGGCCCTCCTGACCTTCACACATGGTGCCCGGCACTCACAGTCGGCCCTCCCGACCTCTCCACCCATGGCACCCGGCACTCACAGTCAGCCCTCCCGGCCTCCACGGCCTCATCCCTCATGCCTGTGGCCCTCAGCCAAAGCTCTGCCAGCCCTGGGATCCCTCCTGGGAATCCCTCCTGGGGATCTCTCCGACTTCTCTGGGAGATGCCCTCTCCGGTGAGTACGATAGCACAAGGCTGCCACATCTCTCACATGGACACAGCACATCAGTTGTTCTCTCCTAATTACTACCATGCAGATGGAAAGTCCTGAAAATGGGACCAGCATTTAGTCATTTCTGTGACTGAAATCACTGGATGCTCAGGGAACCAGTGGTCATCTTCATGCTAAGCTGCAGCGCAGGTCACCAGGACACACTTAGTTCTTGTAGCCCTGACATCACACTCAACAGACCCCAGTGCGTGCCAGTCCCTGTCGTGAAAGACACGCAGTCTCCTCTGCTTGCCCCCTATCAGGGACCACTGGACTCCCGGTCTATGGAACCCTCCGCATATCTCAGTTCCCTGGGGGACCTCCTGTAGAACCGACAGTCTCCTCACTCATCTCCCTCAATTCTCCCCAACTCCCATCCACCCTACTCATCTTTGCCAGGGCGACCTTCCTAAAGAAGAACCTGCGAATGCCCTCCCTGACCAAACGCCTCAGCTGTGAAGTTAGAGAACTGCTTCACACCAGTCACCAAAATAAACTCCGGAGAATTAATTTTTTTTTTTTGGTTTTGTTTTGTTTGAGATGGAGTCTCACTCTGTTACCTAGGCTGAAGTGCAGTGGCACAATCTTGGCTCACTGCAACCTCTGCCTCCCTGGGATCAAACGATTCTCCTGCCTCAGCCTCCCGAGTAGCTGGATTACAGGTGTGTGCCACAATATCCAGCTAATTTTTGTATTTTTAGTAGAGACAGGGTTTCACCATGTTAGCCAGAATGGTCTCAATCTCCTCACCTTGTGATCCACCCGCCTCAGCCTCCCAAAGTGCTGGGATTACCGGCATGAGTCACCACATCTGGCCTTAACTCTTTTTTAAAAAACAGTTAAAGACCCAGAAAAAACACAGGTGACAACTCATGTAACTTGGCTGTGGAGAAAGTATTCCATCAACAACAGACCTAGTAACAGCACAGACCTACCTACTTCATAATTTTTAACTTACTTATAAAAATAAAAATCCCCCAGGTCAAATTCAAAACAAGCCAAAAACAGCAACATAAATGACTGGCAGAGTTATTTATGTACTCTTACAAACCAGTAAAAGGTGCCACTGAAAAATCAGGCGGCAGCAGGCACAGTGGCGCAGGCCTGTGATCCCAGTACTGTGGGAGGCTGAGGTGGGAGGATCACTTGAGACCAGGAATTCGAGATCAGCCTGGACAACATACTGAAACCCTGTCTCTACAAAAAATTTTAAAATGGGCTGGGTGTGGTGGTGTGCACCTGTAGTCCCAGCTACTCAGGAGGCTAAGGTGGGAGGATTGCTTGAGCCCAGGAATTCCTGGCTGCGGTGAGCTATGATTGCACCACTGCACTCTAGCCTGGGTGACAGAGCAAGACACTGTCTGTAAAAAAATTTTAAAAAGAGGAAAAAAGAAATTAGCAAAAGTACACAGGTGGTAATTAACAAAAGGTAGTAAACCTGCTTTTAAAAATGCCCAGAAATAGGAACACTTTCACACTGTTGGTGGGAGTGTAAATTAGTTCAACCATTGTGGAAGACAGTGTGGCGATTCCTCAAGGACCTAGAAATAGAAATTCCATTTGACCCAGCAATCCCATTACCAGGTATATATCCAAAGGATTATAAATCGTTTTACTATAAGGACACATGCACACGAATGTTCATTGCAGCATCCAGTTTACAATAGCAAAAACCTGAACCAACCCAAATGCCCATCAATGATAGACTGGACAGGGAAAATGTGGCATATATACACCATGGAATATTATGCAGCCATCAAAAACGATGAGTTCATGTCCTTTGTAGGGACATGGATGAATCTGGAAACCATCATTTTCAGCAAACTGACACAAGAACAGAAAATCAAACACCGCATGTTCTCACTCATAGCCAGGTGTTGAACAATGAGAACACACGGACACAGGGAGGGGAGTATCACACACTGGGGTCTGTCGGGGGAAACAGGGGAGGGACAGCGGGGGGTGGGGAGTTGGGGAGAGAGAGCGTGCAGAGAAATGCCAGATATAGGTGATGGGGAGGAAGGCAGCAAATCACACTGCCATGTGTGTACCTATGCAACAATCTTGAATGTTCTTCACATGTACCCCAAAACCTAAAATGCGATTAAAAAAAACGCCCAGAAATGCTGTTTTCTTCTGAACTAAATGAGCAAAAATTTTAAATGAAGACAATGCCCCATTCCTGCTTAGGACATGAGGAACTACGCCCTGATGATATAAATCATTACAACTTTTATGTAAAGCTAATAGGGTAAGTTTATATTTACTTTGATCCAGCAAGTTTATTTCCAGAAATTAACCATAAGGAAACACACACACACAGCAACAACCTAAGTGTCCAGAACCATAGGTGCCTCAAGAGCCACAACACATCCACACCATGAAATACCACGCCATGCACAATGAGACACAGGATTAACTCAGCAAAAGTCTCAAAATGTGTTCCATTTAAACAATTTATAAAACAGTAAACATCTAACTAAAGCAAACAATGCTATACATACATAAATATATAAACCTGGAAAAATATATACCTAAATACTATCAATACTTACCCATGGGTGAGGTTTAGTTTTTGTTTTCTTATCATTTATTTGTATCTTCTAAATTTTCTAAAATAATCACATATTACCTTTGGAATCAGAAAAAAAGCACTTGACTGTGAGAGGAAAAGAAACTGACTATGCATAGTGCTGGAGACCTTTTCCAGGCCTGAAATCCTGGCTTAGGACATCTTCTAAAAATTCTTCTAGTAATAATGCTGAAAACATCCTTTATGGACGGGCGCAGTGGCTCATGCCTATAATTCCAGCACTTTGGGAGGCTGAGGCGGGCAGATCATGACGTCAGGAATTCAAGATCACCCTGACCAACATGGTGAAACCCCATTTCTACTAAAAATACAAAAATTAGCCAGGCGCGGTGGTGCATGCCTGTAATCCCAGCTACTCAGGAGGCTGAGGCAGGAGAATCTCTTAAACCCGGGAGGCGGAGGTTGCAGTGAGCCAAGGTCGCATCACTGTATTCCAGCCTGGGCGACAGAGTAAGACTGTCTCAAAAAAAAAAACAAGAACCACATCCTTTACTTGGCAACATTTGGAAAACCTTTCTTTTCCCAGGCCTTGTTTTGTATACCTTTCTTTCTCGGTATCTTCTTTCTCTATCTTCATCTCCTCTTTCAGAGTCTTCATCTTTCTCTTCATTTCTTACTTTACTCACTACAAAAAGTAAAACATATTTTTAATACTCCCAAATGCTAGCACATCAAAAAGATCTTTTAACCTCTAGCTGTGGACTGTATTGCACATTTTAATATGTATTTCAAAACATTCTTCAACTAAAACACATGCCTCACCACAAAAATGAGGTGTTCTAGTATCGAATTTAAAACGGAGGTGAACACGGCAACCTGAGTGATACGGTTTGGATCTGTGTCCCCACCTAAATCTCACACTGAAATGTAGTCCCCAGTGCTCAAAGTGGGACCTGGTGAAAGGTGACTGGATCATGGGGGTGAATCTTCCCCTGGGTGCTGTTCCTGTGATACTGAGTTTTCACAATATCTGGTTGTTTAAGTGTGTGGCACCTCCCCACTCTGTCTCTCCCTCCTGCTCTGGCCCTGTAAGAGGCGAATGCTTCCCCTTCACCTTCCCCCAAGACTGTAAGTCTCCTGAGGCCTCCCCAGCCATGGTTCCTGTACAGGCTAAAAAACTGAGAGCCAATTAAACCTCTTCCCAGCCTCAGGTGTTTCTTTATAGCAGTGTGAGGACGGACTCATAGACTAAGGAACAGAGAGACTTCTTGCCTCAGTCAGTTCGCTACTGAAGCAACCCAGCAAATGTCTGAGTAACCCTTGGAAATTTAAGGGGGCACCAGCCCAAACTCATACAGCCTTTAGGGTTTCTGCGCATCACGCAGAAGCAGAGCTTAGTCTGAACAGCAGAACCAGCCCAGTCAGCCAAACACTTTAGCCAAACGTGAGCTCCAGGAAAATACCTGCCCTCCTGGATGCATTGAGGACACAGCACAGCCCCCATACCTCCTGGCACCCCCACTGATGAGGGGACCAAGGAAGCTAGAGGCCCCTGAATAACCAAGGAAGCCAGGTGCAGCAGACCCCCCAGGGTACCAGGCTGCAGCATCCATCCTGGGCTGTGGAGGCTGAGGTGCCAAGGCCCAGCATGGCCCGCAAGACACACCAGGGACAAACAGAGCCTGGCAGGTACTGATGACACCAAAGCATCATGCAGCAAGGAAAGCTGGACTTTCTCTTCTAAATCTGCACAGAAAAAAAGGCATCAGACGTAAAATTACAAGAGTGGACACTTTGAAATATCAGGGCAAAGTTAAACTTTCAGAGACCATTCAGGCAGAGTGCATTCATTCAAAAAGCATTTACCAAGCACTGAGCACTCTTCTAGGAGTCTGGGATACAGAGGGAGGGCCCCGTTCTGGATAGATTTTCAAGGTTGAAACCCCAGGACTCTCCGAGAGACTGGAAGAGAAAGCAGGGTATGCAGCTCTGTGCCAGGTCCCTGACCTCAGGACGGAAGGATGCAGGTGCTATCAACGGAGATGGGCAAGCCTGCAGGGAAGCTCCCTGTGGGGTACACTGTGCTTGTGTTATCTATTAGACATCAAAGCACAGGGGATACGCAAGCCTGGAATTTAGGATGATGCCCAGCTGGGGGTAAAAACTCGGAAATGAGGAAACAGATCAACAGTATTTAAAACCACGAGACTACAGCCAGCCAGGGCGAGAGGTTGCTGGAGAAGAGGCCCGGGGACCCAGTGCTGGATAAAGCCTACACTCCACAGATGGGCAGTGCAGGAGGAAAGGAGGTGACAGAAGAGACGTACAGATGAAAGAACTTTAAAGAGTGTAGTGTACAATCAGTTTTTAAAAGTCTTTCCAGTACAGTTCCTTTCAACACCACATTGAAAAACGAGCAAACAAACAAACAAAAAAATTAAAACGGGTGACCTGAGAACAAAAGATTTTACTGCAAATAAATTCCAAAAACATCAAAAATAATTTTGAAAAGAGCATTAAATAGTAAAACAGCTACTGTTAAAATTAATGAGGCCAATAGCAGGGTGTAGTGGCGCATACCTGTGATCCCAGCTACTCAGGAGGCTAAAGCACAAGGATCACTTCAACCTGGGAGGCGGAGGTTGAGTGAGCCAAGATTGTGCCACTGCACTTCAGCCTGGGCAACACAGCAAGCCTCTATCTCAAAAAAAAAAAAAAATCAATTAGGCCAAGTGCAGTAGCTCCTACTTGTAATCCTAGCACTTTGGGAGGTCAAGGTAAATGGACTGCTAGAGACCAGTTCAAGACCAGCATGGGCAACATGTGAGAGCCCCATCTCTACAAAAAAATTTTTAAAAGTTAGCCAGGTGTTGGCTGGGCACTGTGGCTCAAACCTATAATCCTAGTACTCTGGGAGGTCAAGGTGGGTAGATTATCTGAGTTTAAGACCAGCCTGGCCAACATGGTAAAACCCCATCTCAACCAAAAATACTAAAAATTAGCCAGGTGTGGCGGTGTGTGCCTGTAGTCCCAGCTACTCAGGAGGCTGAGGCACGAGAATCACTTGAACCAGGGAGGCAGAGGCTACAGCGAGCCGAAATCATGCCTCTTCACTCCAGCCTGGGCAATGGAGTGAGACTCTATCTCCAAAAAAAAATAGCCAGGTACAGTAGTGCGAGCCTGTAGACTCTGCTACTCGGGAGGCTGAGGCAGGAGGATCACTTGAAGCCAGGAGTTCAAGGCTGCAGTGGGTTATGAGCACACCACTGCACTACAACCTGGGCGACAGGGCAAGCCCTGACTCTACTTTAGATCTTTTTTTTAATAAATAACAAACAAAATATTTTTTTTTCTTTTTTTTTTTTCTATTTTAATTTTTTTTTCTCTTGATCTGGTTTAGCACCAACAAAATATATTTTAAAATAAAACAAAATTAGTGGTAACCCAATTAACTCATCCATTCCACCCCAAATATATTCCACCCCAAAAGAAATACACATAAATGAACATCAAAAAACATGCATGAGAACATTCTTAGCAGCCTTATTCTTAATAGTCTAAATGTGCAAACAACTCAAATGGCCACCAGCAGCGAAATGGATGAATAGATCACAGTGTTTCTATATGAGACATCTATCAATGAAAATGAGTAAATGTCCTTGGTTTCTATCATTTTCACAGCCAGGTCTTCTGGCCTTTCTGCTGATTCTAAGAATTACTACCTATTCTTCTAACAGATTCCTTTTGCATTTATATTAGCTAGTTTAAATTTTTTATGAGAAGCATATACCACCTGTATAACAAAAAAATACTGAATAAATGTCCATTCAGGGAGGAAAAGAGTATGTACCTTTATCTTACAATTCCTAGGAATTTAGCTAAATAAAACAAAACACAGTTTTGAAAAATTTTCTTTATCAAAAAGCATTATTTTTGTTTATTTACAATGAGGATTCAGATTTATTGAGATAATAAACCTAAAATATGGTTTTGTTTGGTTTCTTTTTTTGAGACAAAGAGTCTCGCTTTGTCACCCAGGCTGGAGTGCAATGGTGCAGTCTCAGCTCACTGTGACCTCCTCCTCCTGGATTCAAGCGATTCTCCTGCCACAGTCTCCCAAATAGCTGGGGTAACAGGCATGCACCACCACACCCAACTAATTTTGTGTATTTTTAGTAGAGATGAGGTTTCACCATGTTACCAGGCAGGTCTCAAACTCCTGACCCAGGTGATCCACCTACCTCGGCCTCCCAAAGTGCTGGGATTACAGGCACGAGCCACTGCGCCAGGCCGGCTAAATGGTTTGAGTTTTTGTTTTTTCTTTTGAGACAGGGTCTTACTCTGTTGCCCAGGCTGCAGTGCAATGGCACAATCATAGTTCATTGCGGCTTCGACCTCCTGGGCTCAACGGGATCCTCCCATCACAACCTACCAGATAGTAAGAACTACAGGCAAGCGCCACCGCACGTGGCTAATTTTTTTTATTTTTTGTAGTGATAGGGTCTCCCTATGTTGTCCAAGCTGGTCTTGGAATCCTGGGCTTAAGCAATCCTCCCACCTCAGCCTTCCAAAGTGCTAGGATTACAGGTATGACCCACAACACCTGGCCTGAATGAGTTTTTAAAATACCAAAAGGAAAACAGTGATAAAAAGTATACACACACATCCTAAAAGAGAGAGAATGGGGACCTCTAACTTCAAAGATAAAACATTTGTGAAAACTGTGAGAGAAAATAAGAAATGGACAAAAAAAAAAGAAAAAAAAAAGACATTTCAAAAGAGGAAAATGTCCCAAACAGCAAGAACTTTTAAAAGAAATAGAGCCAGCTGGGTACAGAGACTGACGTCTATAATGCCAATGCTTGGGGAGGCTGACGTGGGAGGATCGCTTGAGCCCAGGAAGTTGAGGCTGCCGTGAGCTGTGATGGCACCACTGCACTCTAGCCTGGGGGCAGAACTAGACCCTGTCCAGAAACAAAAAGGAAAGGGGAAGGAGGGAGGGTGGAAGGAGAGGGGGCGAGCTAACAGCCTGTCAGGAGCAGTGAAGCGCACCTCAGGTGGAGCCGCAGGGAGGCAAGTGGGGACGCACCTGAGTGGCCTTTCCTCTCTGCCCGCTCCAGGAGCTGCCAGTCGCGCGCCTCCTGGCCCAGGGGGGTGTGGTGGGCCATGGTCTGCCGCAGCTCTTCCTTCCTGGCCCCTCTGTCTTTTTCTTTCTCCCTGTCCTTTCCTCTGCTGTGAGACTTCTTTGCCTCTCGGTATTTCTCCTTCAGCTTTTCTTTCTCCCGGTGTTTTTCGTCTCTTCTCCTCTCCCTCTCTCTGTCTCTGTCCCTCTCCCCGTGAGAACTCTCCTTAGCGGTGTGGACTTCGGCCACCCTGTCTCTGCTTCTGGCATCCTGGTCGGGATCCCTGCACCTTGGCTCCTTGTGTTCAGGAAGGTCCATCTCAGACTCCTTACGCAGCTGCTTCTCTCTGTGCTTCTTTTCTTCCTTGGAACCACCTGACTGTATGGCCTAAAACAAGAGAACGAATGGTCCTCCATGACCAGGAAGGCAGATTTCCATTAGACTTTTAATACCTGAATGTGAGAAGCACACATAGCTGCAGGACCTTAAACCATATTTGCATTCAGCTGCTTTCCAATCCCAGTCGGGCCAGGGACTGCATGGATGTTCTTAGACCCTAAAGGACACAGAGTCAAGCTTAGACTTCTACCACTGCCACCTAGCACCCCAATATCATGGACATTCACATTTATTGGCAAATCAAATCTAAAACACTATGTGTATTAAAGGGTGAAAAATTACCTAGTGGGTACCGTGTTCACTATTCAGGTGACAGGGGCACTAACAGCCCAGACTTCAGCACACCGTAACATATGCATGTAAGAAACCTGCACTTGTACCCCCTAAATATGAAAAATCAAGTAAAATTCAAAAAAACAGTAAGTAGGACCAGGCATGGTAGCTCACACCTATTATCCCAGCACTGTGGGAGGCTGAGGCAGGAGGATCACCTGAGGCCAGGAGTTCAAGACCAGCCCAAGCAACACAGTAAGATCCCCGTCTCTACCCAAAACAATTTAAAAATTAAAAACTCAGCAGGCCTGTAGTCCTAGCTACTCGAGAGACTGACGTGGGAGGATGGCTTATGCCCAAAAGATCAAGGCTGCAGTGAGCTATGATTTCATCACTGCACACTGGCCTGGGCAAAAGGGTGAGACCCTGTCTCTAAAAAAAAAAGGAAAATTAACCAGAAATAAATAAATTAAATACTACATGTGTTAAAAGACAGATACTAAAGCTGTATTTTAAAGTCAGAGACACAAACTGCATGGGCTCTCTACAAACAAGAACCTTCGTTCTAAAACTCTCAGGACTCTATCTCAATCCCATAGTCCTACTCCCACCCCACTGCTGCTGCCCCCTGAAGTGAGAACCCCCTGCACCTGAGCCACGGCAGGGCCCCACGAGCAGATGGGAGTGTCCACCGTGATTAACAAACGTTCCAGAGGGATTATTAGCTGCACGCCTTCATCTCCAAGTTGAAAGGACTTCCGAAATGAGGCACCGGTAACCAAAGTTAGGCAGTGTTGTGTACCAGGTAAAGCGGCCCAAGAAAACCACACAGATCCCAACCTAATTATCCACAATCCCAATCTAAATTATTTACAATAATTACCCAGAGATGTTTTCTGAGGTCATCTGCTTTCCAGGTATCATCTTTGGTTCTTCTCTAAATAGAAAAGTATAAAGTTAGAATGTTTAAAGTTTAAAATAATTAATTTTGTGTGCTCTAGTGAGCTGCTTTTCCATTAGGCCATCTAAATTAATGGCATTTAATTCTTGACATGCCAGAAAATACTTCTCCCCTTCCTGGAAAAAAAGGTAACAGAAATACAGTTTTAAGACATTATTCACTAGTCTACAATTATACATTATAAAATGCATCCCTTTGGCTACTTCAAAATTATTAAATATTACAAAAGAAAAGTGAAAACAAGTTATAACAGCAGTTGAGCAACAGATCAAGAACAAATATTCTGTGGATTTAAAATATATTCTGTCACACTGTATTTTCCAAAAACAGCCATAACAGACTCTCATCCCAAATGCTGCACGCACAGAGGGAGTGTGTGCTCCTTCTGCAGCCGCTGGGCTCAACCCAGGACAGCCGGCATCGTGGGCCTCCTCGGCTGCAGCTCCAGACACTTTCCTGTGAGGAAGGGAAGCAGCCTTGGGGAGAGGCCCTGCAGATGCCAAAGCGACGGGCCCAGAGAGGTCCCTCACAGCCAGCACCATGGCAGATGCGTGAGAGGCACGGCTCCCACGGCCCCTCATGAGTTACTGCCCCCCCCAAACCTCGAGTCTCCCCAGCGGAGGCCCCAGATATCACAGCCTGCTGCTGTGAGCTCACGTGATCCACAGAATAAGAGAAAATCAGAAGGCTGCTGTACTCACGGCACAGTCTTTTACGCAGCAACAGCAGCTGGGATGTATGACAGACAGAAATGTGTGTAGCGTCTGGTGCTTCTCGACGCCATCCTGAATCAAGCACAACATTTAAATCTCATAACCCTACTAAGGTTATCGGCTCCATTTTTCCAGTGAGGACACTAAGGCATCGTGAAGCTCAGCAGCTTTCAGCTCTAACGTCCTGTCAACAGCCAGTCATACAACAGGAAGTGAACCAACACCATGGAATGAGTATTCAAACCACAGTTACCAGAGAACGCCTGCCTGTCCCTGCAGACCACCTTATCACACATAAAACAGGAAGTGAACCAACACCATGGAATGAGTATTCAAACCACAGTTACCAGAGAACGCCTGCCTGTCCCTGCAGACCACCTTATCACACATAAAACAGGAAGTGAACCAACACCATGGAATGAGTATTCAAACCACAGTTACCAGAGAACGCCTGCCTGTCCCTGCAGACCACCTTATCACACAGACTAGTCTCTAGTGAGACCAGCTCGGCCACAGAGACCCCCACCCAGGCAGCGCTG
The DNA here is from genome assembly GCA_004027835.1 of Alouatta palliata. Classification (NCBI taxonomy): domain Eukaryota; kingdom Metazoa; phylum Chordata; class Mammalia; order Primates; family Atelidae; genus Alouatta; species Alouatta palliata. The sequence goes on along the minus strand of PVKV010007389.1, from coordinate 32,901 downwards.
AAAGGCATTAAGAAGCAGACACCCAGAGAGAACGGCAAAGTGGGACTATCCGGAGGCCGACAGCCTTCCGAGCTGAGAGCTTCAGGGGCTGACAGCATTCCGGGCTGAGGGCCTCGAGAAGACACTGACCCTCATATTTAGTCTCTCTGAATAGGTGAGTAACAAACGGGTGTTTAGTGTTTTCTCACAGAACCAAGATAAACTAGGTAGGCGGCTGGTGCCTGCTTACCACTCATCAAGGACAAACTAGAAAGTATGATCCCCGAGGGAGCCAAGGGGACAGGTGATGTATCCCGTGTTTTGACCGTCATATGATACACACGTACTGTTTTGCTACTTTAGAATGCCCCAAGCAGTTTTCCACTTGCGGGAGGGGGTGGCTAGGTTTTCTTTGCCACTGTTCTTAGCAAACAATATATTTTATCATACACTCAGCATTTCTCAGCAGGTCTCCCCAAGGGGAGCATGAGTACTTTGCTGAAGCAACCACAGCTCATTCTTCTGTGCCATTCCTGCTCCACAGCTGTACTGAGGCCTGTGCCCAACACGCAGGCGCTTATCACCAGCCACAGTAACACACTTCAACAACGCAGGGTACAACCCTACATCCCCGGCACAACCCTACATCCCCGGTACAACAGAGCTTGATGCTAAACCTAACAGCTTATCACCAGCCACAGTAACACACTTCAACAACGCAGGGTACAACCCTACAACCCCAGTACAACAGACCTTGACAGTAAACCTAACTGGTTATCACCAGCCACAGTAACACACTCCAACAACACAGGGTACAACCCCACAACCCCCATACAACCACATATCCCTAGTACAACAAAGCTTGATGCTAAACCTAAAGAGCTTATCACCAGCCACAGTAACACACTTCAACAACGCAGGGTACAACCTATATCCCCGGTAAAACCCTACATCCCCGGTACAACAGAGCTTGATGCTAAACCTTGACAGTAAACCTAACTGGTTATCACCAGCCACAGTAACACACTTCAACAACGCAGGGTACAACCCTACATCCCCGGTACAACAGACCTTGACAGTAAACCTAACTGGTTATCACCAGCCACAGTAACACACTCCAACAACACAGGGTACAACCCCACAACCCCCATACAACCACA
>PVKV010007389.1:0-25221 GCA_004027835.1 Alouatta palliata | reverse complement strand
ACACTGCGCCCGGCCAGAAATTTCTAAAATTTTCATTAATCATAAAATTTAAGTCATATACACTGTAAGCAAGATAAAGAGTTTTTAAAGAGCTAATAATAAAGAAAATTGTCACCATTCTTAGCAGGCAGGTATAAAGCCTGCAAGCATACCATTAAGATTTTTCTAATATCTACGACATATGAAACCTGGTGAGATCTCAGTACAAATAATATACAACTGTTTCTATTCGTGATATCAATTACATGAGCAACTAAGTACAAGGAAACAAACTGAAGGAAAAGCTTGGTGTCTACTAAAAGCTGTAATACCAGCTGGGCGAGGTGGCTCACGCCTGTAATTCCAGCACTTTGGGAGACTAAGGCGGGCAAATCACCTGAGGTCAGGAGTTTCAGACCAGCCTGGACAACATGGTGAAACCCTGTCTCTATTAAAAATACAAAAAAAAATTAGCCCAGCATAGTGGCACATGCCTGTAATCTCAGCTACTTGGGAAGCTGAGGCAGGATAATTGACTGAACCCGGGAGATAGAGATCGGAGTGAGCCGAGATCGCACCACTGCACTCCAGCCTGGGCGACAGAGCAAGACTTCGTTTCAAAAAAAAAAAAAAAACTATAATACCAAAATAATCCAGTACAATTTCCCTATTCCAATAATGTCATGAAAACTTTATCCTTCCCCTTACAACATAGACTAATTCTATATAAGAGCATAATTACATAAGTAGGTTCTAATGACCCAGAGGTTAACTTCCTAAAAACTTAAAGATCAACTTGCAATTGAGAACGTATTACAGGAATTAATTAGTTGCCAAGAAATAGCCAACCCTGAGGTCTGTTGCTTTTGCTACTTTAAAAATGTTTATTTACTGGCCGGGCACAGTGGCTCACGCCTAAAACTCCAGCATTTTGGGAGACTGAGGTGGGCGGATCACTTGAGGTCAGGAGTTCAAAACCAGCCTGGCCAACATGGTAAAACCCTGTCTCTATCAAAAATACAAAAATTAGCCAGGCATGGTGGCAGGCGCCTATAATTCCAGCTACTTGGGAGGCCGAGGCAGGAGGATTGCTTGAACCTGGGAGGCGGAGGTTGCAGTGAGCTGAGATCACGCCACACACTCCAGCCTGGGCAACAGAGCGAGACTCCATCTCAAAAAGAAAAAAAAAAAAGTTAGCTGGGCATGATGGCACATACCTGTAGTCCCAGCTACTCAGGAGGCTGAGGCAGGAGGATCGCTTGAACCTGGTAGCGGAGGTTGCAGTGAGCTGAGATCACGCCACTGCACTCCAGCCTGGGCCACAGAGCGAGACTCTGCCTCAAAAAAAAAAAAAAAAAAAGGTTTATTTATTAAATATGTATCAGAATAAAACCCCAAGGGGTGGTCAAATGTGAAAAATAATGAATGAAAAAAGATCTGTAACAAAGTACATCCATATTCAGAACATCACAGATAAAGATCCTAAATCTTCTGGAGAGAAAGAAAATGTTACTCATAAAGATATCTCATCATCCAAACACACTGCTAGAAGACAAAAGTATATCATCTTCAATGTTCTGGGAAATTATTTTGCTCCTAGAATTCTATGCTGAGCTAAACTTTTAAACAAGCGTATTGGTATAATAAAGATATTCTTAGGGCATACAGTTTTCTTCCTACTTATACTCTTATCTAAAAAGGTATGTGATAGGCCAGGCATGGTGGCTCGCACTTGTAGTCCCAGCACTTTGGCAGGCCAAGGCAGGAGTGTCGCTTGAGCCTGGGAGGTCGAGACTGCAGTGAGCTGTGAGCGTGCCACTGCACTCCAGCCTGGGTGAAAGAGCAAGACCCTGTCTCAAAAAAAAAAGAAAAGGAAAAGGTATGTGACGATATACTCCATTGGAAAAAGCAGGGAGGTTTCATAAAAGAGAAAGACACTTATCCCAGAAACAGTAGGCCTAACCCAGAAGTAAAATGAGAAAGAATTCCCAGATCTTAACTCTGTGCAGGTCTAGAAAACAATTTGTCCTGATGAGAGCATAAAGTCAGTGAGCTCTGGGAAGAATTTATTTTAAGAGGATTGCATTAAACAGATAGTATGACATTAATAAGCTAGAAGACATCATAATAAAGTTTAAAAATTAAAAAGAGCATATGTTCTTTTTGCCAAAAAAAAAAAAAGGCAATTAGGGCCATTTAAGAAAGACATGGTCCAAATATGAAGGAAACTACATTGTGACACATTAACTGAATGTAAGAAAAGATGACCCATTTAATCCTGACATCGGAAACACTGTTCTGAGATCAGATTGTGTTTAGAATACAGAACTCCATTTTATGGTCTAATTACACTATTTGGTTCTGCAATGAAAACTTACATAACCATTTTAAAAATCAATCTATAAACAAATCATCGACAATGTAAGTTACAGAGTAACTTAAAGAAATGTAAGGAGAACAGCATGGAGGATGACAGGGTCCGGAAATCCGTGGGTTTAGGGCGAAATGGGTAGTGCAGGGCAGTAGCTTCCTAATCTTAACCAGGGGGAAAGTTAAAAAATACTTTCTAAGGTTGGCCAGGCACAGTGGCTCACACCTGTAATCCCACCATGTTGAGAGGCCGAGGCGGGCAGATCACCATAGGTCAGGAGTTGGAGATCACCCTGGCCAACATGGTGAAGCCCTGTATCTACTAAAAACACAAAAATTAGCCAGGCGTGGTGGCGTGCGCCTGTAATCCCAGCTACAAGGGAGACTGAGGCAGGAGAATCGCTTGAACCAGGGAGTTAGAGGTTGCAGTGAGCCGAGAGAGAGCCACTGCACTCCAGCCTGAGCGACAGAGAAACTAACTTAGAAAGAAATAAAAGAAAGGAAAGAAGGGAAAGAAAGAAAGAAAAAACCAAGGTTGATATAAAATACAAATTAAGAAATATTACTCAACATACAAAGGTAAGTAACGGGGAAAAACAGGAGGGAAGGTAGAAGAAAATGTATGCACACGAAATGCTTCATCTTTTAGTGAGGAACCCATAGACATCACACAGTAATATGTAACATTTCTTGAGTGCTAATGAAGGCAGGCACAGTTCTACGCACTTTTACACATAATATCTCAATCTTCTTAAACACCCTGTGAGGTGTGCCCACTGTATGAATTAGGAAATAATAGGGTTAGGGTTAGGGTGGAAAAAAAAAAAAGGGAAGACAGACAGTTTAGGTGATTTTGCCAAGATCATACACGCAAATACAAAAGCCAGAATTCAAACTCAAGAACTTAGGCTGCACTCTCTCAACCTCTTAAACCGTGAGAAGTCATACTTAAACTTAAATCAGGTAAAATTGAATAAAATTTTAAACGTGACTCCTCGGCCACCCCGGCCCCGCAGCAGAGGACGAGGCCGTCCCCAAGTCGGGCGCGAGGAGACGGACCGCGGCGGCGACTGCAGGGCTGAGACTGCACAGACCCCGTTTCCCGACCGCCAGGAGCCCGGCCTTCTGCCGGCCCTCGCGCCAACGGCCAGCCGCGCCTCCGTTTCCCTTCCTGCCTCAGAAGCACCGCATCTCCTCCGGAAGCCCCGGCCCGGCCGAGAGAACCGCCCTGCAGAGAGAGGGCGGCGGCGGCCCTGCTCGCGGCACCCGGATGAGTCCGCGAAGCTCGACTACCCCGTGCGGAGACCCCCCGCCGCACCGACCTTCCCGGGCTCCATCGCTTCTCACAGGCCTGGCCAGCCGCAGTGTCTTCGGCACAGGCCCAGCGCCACCCGCCCGGAAGGAGGCCACCTACGGCCCCGCACTCTTCGGGAGGCGCGTCCCAGCTCCTAGCAACCGACAGGCAGGAGCAGCACAGGGCCCAGCGGCGCTACCCAGCGTACCCTGCGGCCGTTCCCAGTGCGCCTGCGCATCCCCGGCATTTTTAGCACCTGGCAGGCAGGAGCAGGAGAGGGCCGAGTGGTCGCTGTTCGGCCTGCTGGCAACCCCTCCCAACACACATGCGCTTCCCCCGGCTCCTAGCAACCGCCAGGCAGGAGCAACAGAAGACCGAGCGGTCGCTGATCTCCACAAGGGGCAGGTGCAGTGCCCTAGGTTGGGGTGCCCGGGCTCTCGTCTTGTCCCAACCCGCCCCCTGGTTCCCACAGGACCGGACCGAGGGTTAGGGAAGATAAAAAGGAGAGATCTTGAAAAGAGCTTTACATTTGAATAAGGGTTTGCACTTACATTCCCATATGTCGTCTTTTGATAAAAAACAAGCAGTAAGGCAGGCAGGAATCAACGTTGAGAGATATAAAAGACTAAGGGAACACCTAAGGGAAAATCAAGACCTCTCAGGACCCCTAAACTCCTTCAGCCAAAGGGAAAGTTAGGCCTGAAAGCCTGAAACCGCCTTTGCAAAATTATGACAGAGACAGTGAAAGACCTAACTTAACCCACTGCATCTTTCTTCTAACCTCCATGCTGTCCTTGTTCATTCCTGGCCGTAGGCTGAACTAAGTTTGGGAGAAACATGGTTTATAGTTTAAACACAGACATTAACTTCCCTTTCCCAAGGCAGATCTTCTTCTTGCCTGGGGACCAGAATGCCTTTGTAGGACTAATATTAGCCACAAGGTTAGAAATGATAGTTTAGGAGTCATGGAGCTGGAGTCTACGAGATTCTGACCCTCCCTAAACTGCTCCTAAGACGAGTGCTTGAGATATTTTGCAGACCCTCCACTTGATGGAACAGTTGGCACCACCCAGATCAATAAACTGGCTCATCTGATCTTGTGGCCCCCAACCCAAGAACTGACTGAACGCAAGAAGACAGCTTTAACTCCCTGTGATTTCATCTCTGACCAATCAGCTCTCCTGGCTCACTGGCTTCCCCCCACCCAAGTTATCCTTAAAAACTCTGATCCCTGAATGCTTGGATGCTCAGAGAGACCGATTTGAGTAATAATAAAACTCTAGTGTCCTGAAAAGCCAGCTTGTGGGTAACCCCCCACCATATAGGCATCGAGGAATGAGAGCTAAGCAGAACCCTGGAACAGTCAGGGCTTGAAGAATATCTCACTTTGTAGTGTTATTACTCAGCAATTTCCTTTTATATAATCCTTTATACAATCATATATTCGTTTATAGAATTAGGGCTTTAAGAATCCCTTTATATAATCCTCTATATATAATCATATAATAGTTGATACTATGAGTGTCTAAAGAATATTTCCCTACATATATATAATTATATCTTAGTTCATAATCGGAGGAATGCCTAGAGTGGACACAGTACAGAGCATGAATTAAGGAATAAGCAGCTTATAATCGGAGGAATGCCTAGAGCAGACACAGTGCAGAGCATGATTTAAGGGAAAACAGTTATACCAGGACAAGAATCCATGGCCCAGGCGGCAGCGTTCAGTATCGTAAAGATACCCGCTGTATGGTAGGCTTGGGGCGAGAGCGACTCCTCCTGATAAAGGAGTTGTAGGACCTTGCTCCAGTTCTTGTGGAAGGCTGCCCTCAGACCGGCAATCCACCTTAGTGACTGTGAACTTTATCAGCTCTTGCTACTATGCTGCTCGAAAAACTCATTGGAAGCTGCCAGAAGGTGGTAGTAACCTTGACAGCTCTGTCACTGCTATGTGACTTAAAGCATCCTCCTATAAATCTTCTTAGAAGTTTGCCCATAGATCGAAGTATTGCACACTGCACCTCTTCACTGTGCACGGCCTACCTTCAAGCCTTAGTGACCTAATGGGGGTGGACCCCTTACTGCACACAGCCCTTGCCTGCACAGGAACGGGCTCCTTGCTGCACGCTGTCCACCTCCTGGTCTGGGTGACCTAATGGGGGTGGACCCCATGTTTTATTGCTCACGATCCTATCACTAGCCTTAAAGATGATTTCACTCACTGCCCTGCCCCCTAACCTATACACAATAAATACTCACGCTTCTGGACATTCGGGGCCTTGCCTGACTCCGCTTGTAGGTGGGTGGCGTGGCCCTGAGCCCAGCTGCGTTCTCCTTGTAGTTCTCTGTCCTGTCTCTTTATTTCTCAGATCCTGCGCCTCAGCACAGCATAAGACTCACCCCATGATCCTGTGGGGCCTTCAGCCCTACACCAGCTCTGCATGAATTACTGTTTCTCTATTACAATTCCCTGTGTTGATTGGCTCCGTCTAGGCACTGGGCAAGGTGAACCTCTTGGGCGGTTACAAGCCAAGTCGCCCAACACCCTCTTCCGAATGCTCAGCTGTTGCTTCACAGGCCACGAGCTCCTGCCAGCCAGCCCCCCGGAAGGCAGAGACGGGCACTTCACCCTCCTCCCCAAGCCCCGCCAGGCATAAATGCTTAGCTGGCTCAGAAACCTTTCAAGATGTGTGTCCTCCTTTAAACAAGGACATGCCAATTGTCATTTTAGATCTGCAATCTAAGTCTGAAACCACCTTTGCAAGAATTAGAACTGAGAAAATTATGACAGTGAAAGAGATCTGAGCTAACTGATTCTATCTTGCTTCTAACCTCCAAGCTGTCCTTGTCCATTCCTGGTCATAGGATAGTTTAACTTTGAAAGAAAGATAACAGCACTTTCCCAAAACAAACCCCCTTCTTGCTGGGTACTAGACTGCCTTGCAGGGCTAACAAAGTAGCCACGAGATTGGAAATTACAGTTTAGGAGTCATGCAGCTAAAGGCCACACGATTCTAAACCTCCCCAATTACTCCTAGGGAGAACATCACTATTGTAAAACCTGATCGGTGCTTGAGACATTTTCCAGTCTCAGTACTCAGTGGGTCAGCTGGTACAACCCAGATGGATAAACTGGTTCATCTGGTCTTGTGGCCCCCACTCAGGAACTGACTCAGCACAAGAGGACAGCTTCGACTCCCTGTGATTTCATCTCCAACCCTACCAGTCAGCACTCTCCACTTCTTGACTCCCCCTACTTACCAAATTATCCTTAAAAACTCCAATCCTGAAATTTGGGGGGACACTGATTTGAGTAATAATAAAACTCTGATCTCCCATACAGCCAGCTCCTTGTGAATTAAACTCTTTCTCTATTGCAATTCCCTATCTCGATAAATCAGCTCTGTTTGAGCAGCGGGCAAGGAGAGCCTGTTGGGTGGTTGTAAGTCCAGCTCATAAAAACTGAAGTCTAAAATGAAAGACTTCAACTTCACACTGATGATGTAGATCACAAGGATGGACAGAAAGAGTCAGACTTGGTAAAACACCTGAAGACATTTATCCTGAGCCAAATATGAGTGACCAATGGCCCACGACACAGCCCCAGGAGATCCTGAGAACGTGTGCCTAAGGCGGTCAGGGTCCAAGTTGGGTTTATACATTTTAAGGAGACATGAGACATCAATCAATATACCTAAGATGTACATTGGTTCATCCGGAAAGGCCGGAGAAGGCGGGACAATATGGCATCTTCCACGTCATAGTCTGATTCAGAAGTTCTCTGATTGGCAGTTAGTTGAATGAGTTATTATTAATAGAAAGGAACGCCTGGGTTATCACAGGTTATGGAGACCGAGATAACCTTGGTCACCGCATGCAGATGAGGCATCCAGGTAGCAGGCCTCAGACAGAATCGATTGTAAATGTTTCTTATCACACTGAAAGATGCCTGTTCTATCAGTGATTCCAACAGGGAGGAGGATATTATGAAGCATGTCTGTCTCCCTCTTCCCATCATGTCCTAAACTAGTTCTTTAGGTGAAGTTTGAATGCCCTTGGCCAAGGAGGAGTGGTCCATTCAGATGGCTGGGAGGATCTTAGAATTTTATTTTTGATTTACATTCTCCTTTTCTGGCCAAGATTTGTCAGAGGCAACACCAGTGGCCACCAAGCTTTTATTTTGTTCCATAGCATTGCTGGGGTGACATGGCTGCCTGCTCTGGATCCATCCAGTCCTGATTCATAGGGTGACCCTATGGCCAAGAGACTTAGAATCAAAAGACTTGTAGCCAATTTAAACGTTCTAGGCCAAACGGGAATGGGCATGGACAATCATTCATTAACCCTTAAAAATGCAAGTAAAAAGCCAACAAACAAAAAGCCAAGGGTGAGGTTACAGAACTGACTGAGCTGCTGTAATCTTGGTTTTAGTTACAGACTTATAGCCGTTAGCTATACAAAACATAAGCACTGCTAAAACCTTTTAAGCTAAGGATTTTTAGAGACTTGTTGTGCTGCAATGCTTTTTATGATCCTTTAGTAATCTGTCCTAAAATGGCTAAATTTTTAAAATATGTATCTATCTACATAAATCTCATAACTAGGAGTATTATACCGAGGAGGCCTTGTCACAAGGTATCTTTATGTCCTCTCAGTAATAATGTTGTTTTAATTCTATGGGATGCAGAAAATTCTTTATGGTTGGGATGGAAGCAAAGGTGTGACATAATAGCTCAGAAGGCAAAGTCTCTTTTCTTATCAGTTGTTTGGACATCTGTGTGCCCATCCTTGATTTGGAGGGTCTGAACTAATTCTATCCCCCAAAACCAGCCCTTACAATCTCAGGCGCCCAGCTATTCTGTTATAGTCCCTGTCCCTAGAGGGAGGGTGCTTATACAATCTTAGCAGCAGGGTATTGGCCATGAAAAACAGATCAGACCCAGTGGAATGCTTATGTGCCAATGCCAATCTCTAGCCTTCAAAATACTGTGATTCTGGTTTCCTTGGAAGTAAAACAAGGAGAGATAAGTAATGTTAATAATTTGACAATCAAGAGAGTATTTGTGTGTCAGAACAGAAAAAAAGAACCTATTCTGTTGGGGCACCCACTATAAATATGAAGAAAAATTATAATCTGGTCCTCTTTAGAGGATTATTGCAGCCAAGAGATAATTCATGATTCAATGTGCACTGAAAACCAGTAGTCAGGGCTGTAATCTAGTAACAAGTGTTACACTTTTCCTCTGAATCAATTCCTCGCTAGCCCTCCTTTCCAATAAACAGACATAGTAAGGCCAATTTGTGTGGAAAAATATGTTTTAAGCTTATTATACTTGACCTGATTATTTGCATAAAGTGCAGCAAGAGCCAATTGACCATATAGGCTCTTTTTAAGTTGGCTTTGCTGGAACTTTACCTAAAAATATGTTATTCTTCTTTTTTTTCTTTTCTGGAGACGTAATTTTGCTCTTGTCACCCAGGCTGGAGTATAACAGCCCAATCTCTGCTCACTGCAACCTTCACCTCCCAGGTTCAAGCAATTCTCCTGCCTCAGCCTCCCAAGTACGTGAAATTACAGGTACCCAGCACGATGCCTGGCTAATTTTTGTATTTTTAGTAGAGATAGGGTTTCACTATGTTGGCCAGGCTGGTCTCAAACTCCTGACCTCAGATGATCCACTTGTCTCGGCCTCCCAAAGTGCTGGGATTACAGGCATGAGCCTCTGTGCCTGGCCAAAAATAGGTTATTCTAGTCAAAGCCTAGGTAAAATAACCAGTGTCTCCAATGGTCCTGTTTTAAAAGAAAAGACACTTACTAAATGTATGCAAATAACTATATTATCATAAAATCACAAATAAGTTGCAAATTTAGTCAAACTCAGATAGATAGGTAAATTTGCTCACAAAACATGTTTTACGCAATTGCTCTAAACTATCAATAACTCAAAAACATATTCTTGACTCTTCTTTTTCTTTCTTTTTTTTTTGAGATGGAGTTTCACTCGCGTTGCCCACAGTGGAGGGCAAGTGGTGCAATGTCAGCTCACCGCAGCCTCGGTGCTGGGACTACGGGCATCAGCCACTGTGCCCAGTGACTTGACTTCAACTAGAGCAGCAGACTTCCAAACAAAGTGTCATTTGTTCCCCTTGAAACTGTCATTCACGACCAAGCAGCTCTTGTTAGATGAGAGCAGTTTATGAGGCTCTGTAGAATCCAGCAGCTCCTCATATAGAAGTTAGAGTGAGTCCTGGGGAAAAAGAGGCTCCCTACTCATCAGCATCTCCTCCTTGTAGCCCCAGGCAGCAAGATCCTATATAAACCATTTTTATTTTATTATGGAACCCTTTTTTTGGCACCATTATTCCTATTAGCATAGGGATAACTTTGGTTAACATTCCATAGCAAGTGGAAATTCTCCAGTCCAAAGTCCCCGTAGTTGTCATTGGGAAGTGCTCACAGGTTTCTGCCATAAGTCCCAATAAATGCTCCACAGAGGGCTATGAAGTGGAGGATTTGTCCCAAGCCACACTTCAGCTTCTACCCTATATTATGCATGCTCAGGGAGTGTTACTAGTTCCCACTTACCATGTACAATTGATGGCCGTGGCTGATGCCATCTCATCGGCTGCAGCAGGGAGGCCTAGCTGGGGCTGCACACTCCAGGTGGGAGCCCCACCTCTTCTGAGTTGGGACAGGACCTCCGTGGGTACCTCCCACAGCCTCCCAAACTGTGGCTATGAATCCAAGCCTCCCTGTGCTTTTGGTGGGGGCGGGCGGCGGGGGGGTGCGACAGGCAGGATCTGCCCTTTCAGATGCAGCTGTAGCAGCTGGACCTGCATCTGCAGACCTGGGCCTCCACTTCCTGGAGCAGGGAGCTGGGAACAAGCAAGAGCCCTGGCCCCTTCCGAGTTTGTGGGGTGGAAGCTCCTGGGTGCAGCTGCGGCTACCCTCCCAGGTGCAGAACCCAGGTGTCTCTGTAGCCTGAACCCTCAGGGGCCCCAGGAAGGGTCCCTCTACCTCCTCCCCATCTCTACAGGCTCAGGGGTGTCTGTTCCCACTGCCTGGCCTCTCTCTGCTTCTAGTGCCTGCTCCAATCTCTGAGCAAGGGTTAGGGCTATAAATGGCAGTGGGAGGCAGATTGATTTCTGGGCCAAGCCCCCAGTAAAGCACCACCTCCAGGCCAGTTAGGGCCTGAAGGCTCGAGGCTGGGCTGCCAGTCCTATGGACAAGAGTGGGGACTCACAGTGCCTCTTCTGGACTGTGCTTGGCCACCCATGCACCAATGGGGATGTACTTCCTCCCCACTGAGATCCATGAAAGTCCTGGGTTCAGCCAGAGTAGGGAGGAGGACAGCGAGAAAAGGAAGAGGAGCGCCCTCTCTGTTGACAGCTTCAGAGATACAACCTGACAACAGAGAGGAGCCACCCTCTCCAGGGCTTCCTCTCCCTAACACTGGGACAGAGTTGCAGACATCAGGACGACCAGTGCAGACAGGAGCTGCCTTCTCCAGGGCCTCCTCTCTGCTGAGAACTAAACACTCCACAGATGACCTGCCTACAGAGAGGAGCTATCCACTGTGGGTCTCCTCTGAGCTGTTCTAACACTCAATAAAGCTCATGTTAGTGTTGTTCACCATTCACCTGTCTGCGTACCTTATTCTTCCTGGATGCAGGACAAGAACCTGGGCAAAGACACAGCAGCCGCAGAGGTTTCCAGTCAGAAAACCAACACCCCAAAGATCTTGTAACACAATTAACATTTCTCAAAGGGAAGATTTACATGCCTTCAGTTTTATAGTACTAGAAAGGCGAAACATCTCTCAGTCAGATACAATATCCTCTTTCATATAACGTTTAGGTAAGAGTCACAACTATGTTTCATAAAGCTTGTTTCAACATCTCACATTTCATAGTCTTATCAATCTGCACATTTTTACGTGTCCATCCCAGGAAATTTCCTTCTCTACCCAGAGACCATTTTACCTTTTCTAGTAAAAAGGGATTTGGGTCCCAGAAGGGAGTTGAGCCAAGGGACTCAGGCCCTTTTGTCAATCTTTATCTTAACTTGCTTCAATGTCAGCTTTCTCATTATAACCTTTGCCTTTTGATTTTTCTTAAAATTTCTCCAATCTGGGGCAGAAAATACAGAAAACTGGTATGGGTCCCTTTAATGTTGGGGGACAAGCAGGGGTTTCCTTTGGCCCACCCTATCTTTGATGGTGTTGTAAAATCTTAATTTTAACCCCATCAGTTTTCATTTTATTTATTTCATTTCCTAAGAACCATCTAAAGATTTCCACCACCCTTCTGTGATGGGTCCTTTAACTCCTTTTTGCCTTTCCCATTTTGGGGGGGTGGATAATTGCCCTAATGTTTAATAAAGCATTTGTAAGATCCATGAGGGGCAGCAAATTTGATAAGGTTTCTCAAACAGTAACATCACCCAAGGTACCCATGTAAAAGGGGCCCGTTTACCATCAACATTTACCATGACCTGGGTAATAGACATATTCAGGGGAAAATATCCCAGTCATCATAAATACATTCCCATGTGGCTTCCATCTAAAGCATCTCAGTTGCTTCATCTGGGGTCCTCCAATTGGTGTTTTACAGGGAGAGTTGAGCAGTTCCGTCTCGGAGCAAACAGATCTTATGGTGGCGATGATCCAGACCACTAGGCTGCTCATTCTCTCCTGAAAAAGCTCTTGTGCATTTGGATCACATATATCCCTCAGCAACTGTTTAATAGTGAGCTGTGGGTCCCACATCAACCCATTCATGCTCTTTTATTCTGTGGCATTTAAAATTAAAGATACTGTCCTTAAAATAATTATTTTTACTATTATAGTAAAGGTTTCTCAAGAAGCTGACAATATCAATCTAAAAATGGAACAGTTCCTTTACATCCTTCCTCTGGTTTTAATAGATACTTGGTTTTTCCCTTCCCCCACACTGACTGTCTTCTTGGTAACCACAGGTCTCAGAAGTCACTCTTCTTGCCTTGGCCGAATTTTTCCTTCAGTGGGTAGCTTTGAGGTTAGTGGCCAAGCTGAGACAGACCCACATGGGAGCATGGTCCAGCCTTAAGGCCCAATCCAGCACATTTTTACTTTCATTTTAGATATCACAGAAAACAATAACCAAGGGATTGAATATTTTGCTTTTTATTATTTTGAATTTCCTTATGCATTCTGTGAACTAACTCCCTGGGAATATGAATATGAGACATCTCTGCATCCCACTATCACTTCCACATGACACATATAAATATATAGATATTACAGACATACAGACAAAGAAAGATCCAAAAGATTTTTCATTTGCCTGTTTTCAAAAATTCTCTCCCTTACTTTAGACTACTAATTTTTAAAAAGCTAGCCAACAAAAGGTAAAGTGGTCAACAAAAGGAGAAGGAGAGAGTTACCATCAAAGGCTTTCTCAAAAGAGCTGAAGCAGCAGGGTACGGTAGAAGTTGTACTGCTAAGATATCAATCTGAAGAATTTCAAAGAGAAACAGATTATATAATTTAAAAATTAAGGACTTCTTGTATTAAGAGTAATTCAATATTTTCAATGAAATCTTGTTCTAACCAATTCTTTAGTTTTGTATTAGTGTATTTTTAATATGAGTACAATTTCTAGAAAGACTACTATAATTTCTTTTTAATTATAGCCAATTTAATTATATAACTTGAAAAATTCCTTTTTCACTATATCACTACTTACATAGACCATTCACAACATGCTTGGACTTTCTGGTTTGTCTTAAATATCCCTCTTTCTTGAACAACCAGTCATCTTATTTTAGGACAAAAATTCACCATATGAGATTCTTTATCATAAAAAATTACCTTTCTTTTGCCTTCTTACCAAAAAAATTCCTCTTTATATCAATAACTTACTTTACATCTCTCTTACTTCCTGGTTCCTTTTACCTTTATTTCATTTCATTTATTTATTTTTGAGATGGAGTTTCACTCTGTTGCCCAGCCTGGAGTGAAGTGGTACAATCTCAGTTCAGTACAACTTTCGCTCCTCATGTTCAAGCAATTCTCCTGCCTCAGTATTCCGAGCAGCTGGGACTACAGATGTGCACCACCATGCCAAACTAATTTTTGTATTTTTGTACAGATGGGATTTTACCATGTTCCCCAGGCTGGTCTTGAAATTCTAGCCTCAAGTGATCTACCTGCCTTGGCCTCCCAGTGTGCTGGAATTACAGGCATGAGCCACCATGCCCAGCCTATGTGGTTTTATACATAACCTTTAAATAACCTTTGAAGTAGACAAAAATTATCACCATTTAATAAGAACACATTTTTAAATGTTTTCCTATAAATTTTAAATTGGAAATTACCCAGGCATTTAATTAATATCTATTGTTTAATATAACCTTAGATTCTAAATTATATGACAAGTTTGTTTATAAGCATTTGTTCCATTTCATTTACCTGATTAATTTATTTAATAGTTTATCTAGATTACTTATGAAAACTGTAATAGTCATCATTTAAAGTTATTTCCCTGTTAACCATTTTTATAGCCTATGAGTTCCAGGCATTTACCTAAGTAATAAAGTTAAGGTTAAATATATCGGCATTTTTACAAATAACTTGGGATTTACCTCTTTTCATTAAACCAACAATATTAAATGTCTTCTTTATCAAAAATTACACAAGCAAAAGTCATTCTATTTTAGCCCTGGTTTATAGTTTTATATCTCTTATGGCAAATTTTGACACCTGATAGTATTCTGCAGGGCTAAGTATGAAACCACATGATCAATGATCAATAAATGCAAACAAAAATGTTGCCAGTTTTTCCATTTCTAATATTACTTTACCAATAATTTTAAAGTCAACTTATTTATTAATGATTTTACTTGGCCAGGCGCGGTGGCTCAAGCCTGTAATCCCAGCACTTTGGGAGGCCGAGGCGGGTGGATCACGAGGTCAAGAGATCAAGACCATCCTGGTCAACATGGTGAAACTCTGTCTCTACTAAAAATACAAAAATTAGCTGGGCGTGGTGGCACGTGCCTGTAGTCCCAGCTACTCGGAAGGCTGAGGCAGGAGAATTGCTTGAACCCAGGAGGCGGAGGTTGCGGTGAGCCGAGATCGTGCCATTGCACTCCAGCCTGGGTAACAGGAGCGAAACTCCGTCTCAAAAAAAAAAAAAAAAATGATTTTACTTAAGTCATATGAACTTGAGAAGCATTTGGGCTTATATTTAATTTATGAGTACTCTTTGTTTTAAACCAATTTGGTATCTTATGGCCAAAAATATAGAACACACTCAATACAAAAAAGATCCTACAACTTTTACTTCAGAACTCTAGCCATGAGATATTAATACAAACTTACTGGTTTGTAATACAACAACAAACCAGTTGGATCCAAACAATGATTTTTATCTTAGAAGAAAAGTAACTGCAGATTTAAACCAAGCAGAAAAAAAAAATAGAGAAAGGGAGATTTATTCAGGTGAACTTTGGAATGCCTCTGGCTGAGAGAAGAGGTCCATCAGATGGTTGGGGGCCCTTAGAAGTTTATTTTTCGTTTACACAAGCTGATCTTCCCAGGTGCAGAACAAAGATAGAATGAGAGCAATTGTTTCTCTACCTCCCCAGAGAGGGTCACATAATTTATACTTTCACCTTATCTTATGTAAAATGTAGATTTACTAGCACTAAATAAAGTCTCACAAGAACATGACCTTTCTCCTTATCACTCACCCACCCCAAGTACCATGTGCTCTCCCCCTTTAAGGAAATGTATAAACATGAGGCCTTCTGAAAACCTCCTTAAGGGGCAATAGCCACATAGGCATCTGTGACCCACATTTTTCCCAAAGATCCCCTCGAGTTCTGGCTTAGTAAACCAAATTGATTGAGATTCTTGCCTTAGTCGCCCATTTTGGTTAACGAACACAGGAGAGGAGAGAAAAGAAACATTAAGACAAGCATTCCACATCTCAAGTTCATTTTACTTTGTGAAAGGAAAATCTCATGACCCCAAACTCACTATGCCAAGAAGAAAGTTAAGCTTGGGAACTGAGTCAGACAAAAACTTCCTGCAAGATGAAAGAAGAACCAAACAGAGAGAGAGAGAGAGAGAGAAACAGCCTTCCTTTTGTTCCCAAACTGATAGCTGTAATTCACATGCTTGCTTTATTTAATATAAAATATAGATCCACTGAGCTGGAGAAGAATGCATGATTGACTTTCCCTCCACTGCTTTCGTTCCACATACAAAACGTGGATTCACACTGACTGGTGCTTCACAGGAATGTAACCACTGCCTCCCTGCCTACCTTCTCTCCTTTTTGTTTCATTTTTTCTTCCCCTCCTGTGTGCACATTCCCTTTTAAATATTAAAGTTCCCAAAACCCTCTTTGGAAAAAGCAGAGGACACAGATACTACTGTAACTTGAGTCTCTTTTTTCCCTGGCATGTCTTCAACCTCAGCAAAATAAACCTCTAAATATACTGAGATAAGCCTCTGTCACATTTTGGTTGGTAATTTTCAGCTTAAACATAAAAGCCAATCTTGGCCGGGTGTGGTGGCTCACACCAATCCCAGCACTTTGGGAGGCCAAGATGGGTGGATCACTTGAGGTCAGGAGTTTGTGACCAGCCTGGCCAACATGGCAAAACCCTGTCTCTACTAAAAATACAAAAAAAAAAAAAAAGAAAAAAATTAGCTGGGCATTGTGGCGGGCAGATCTCCTGAGGTCAGGAGTCTGAGACAATCCTGACCAACATAGAGAAATCTGGTCTCTACTAAACATACAAAATTAGCCAGGTGTGGTGGTGCATGCCTGTAATCCCAGCTACTTAGGAGGCTGAGGCAGGAGAACTGCTTGAACATGGGAGGTGGAGGTTGCAGTGAGCCAAGATCGTGCCATTGCGCTCCAGCCTGGGCAACAAGAGTGAAACTCTGTCTCAAAAAAAAAAAAAAAAAAGAAGAGAAAAGGAAGGCAGGAAAGGTGATGTCTGTGACAGCTATCATTTGTTTAGTGACTGGTCCAAGCAAGGCACAAAACTCAGTGCTAGCCATTTGGTAATTTGCTTAATTCTCATGCCATAGTGTATGAGAAGACTGCAGGCTAGAAAGGCTAGTCAGCTGGCCCATGGTCACTCACAAAGGCAGGTGGACAGGCTGATGCTAAAGCCCACCTTCCTAACCAGGAGGTCACACTATGTCAGCTGAGGAAAATGGTGATATTAGAAGAGCTTCCTACTCTTTGTTGAACTTGAGGTTGAATGTGAAGAATAAAACTGCCAGGCACAGGATCTGGAAATATCACACACACTATGTGGATGCCCCAGGCCTGGCTCTTAAGGTCCACTTCCTGTGCTTTCACCTGCAGTCACAGGCTCCCGCCAGAGGACCTCCGAATTATACCTGAAGTCGGCCCTTTTTCCCACTCCAGCAGATGGCGCCACCTAAACTGTGAAACTCACGTCACCCCCACTTTTACGGCACTTTCTGATTGCCAAACAGAGCAACCTAGAGTTTCCCAAATGCACCACATCCACAGAGCTTTGCGATGCTATCTTCTTTTTCACTGTGTTCCACCATGTCCCGACCTGCAGGACAACAACAGGAACGAGGGAGAGGGAATGGGGATGAAAAAGGGACAGGGGGCGCGAAGAATGGAGACAAGACAGGAGTCTGATCAAGTCTCGTTTATTCAGCGGGGGGGAAAGCAGCTTATAAAGGCAGCTGCAAGTAACTGGGAGATGAGGGAGGAGGGGCAGCCCGAGGAAATCTCGGGGCAGCTCAGGCAGAAACAAGGGAGGAGCCACAAGCGCCCGTGGCGCTCGTGGCCGGGAAAGGCAGAGGCAGCTGCAAGTTGATTACGGCTGAGAAAGATGGGGGCAGCTGCAAGTTGTTAATGGTTGGGAAAGTCCGTGTGATTTCTGGTAAATGGCAACCTTCATCATCTGAGGCTTGGCCAAAGGCCCCCCACACCACCATACTTGCAGAATAAATGGATTTATGGCTACAGAAGGATCTAAAACAATTATTTTCTGAATAGCTCATTTCCCAATCAGTTTCATTCTATCTTATAATATTTCTTCCATCATTTTTATTTATTCAATAGGTGACATATGGAGTTCATTTGATGACCTGGGAACTGAAAGAATGCTAGCGATAGAAAATTAAATAAAATACTAACTGGGGCCGGGCGTGGTAGCTCACACCTGTAATCCCAGCACTTTGGAAGGCTGAGGCGGGCGAATTCCCTGAGGTCAAGAGTTTGAGACTAGCCTGACCAACATGGCCTTGTCTCTACCAAAAATACAAAAATTAGCTGAGCATAGTAGCACATGCCTGTAATCCCAGCTACTCGGGAGGCTGAGTGAGGCAGGAGTGACTAATTTTTCTGTTTTTCCTAGAGACAGGGTTTCTGCCATGTTAGCCAGGCTGGTCTTAAACTCCTGACCTTGAGTGATCCACCTACCTGCCTTGGCCTCCCAAAGTGCTGGGATTACAGTCGTGAGTGCCACGCCCAGCCAAAACCATTTTTTCTTCATTTCTGATTTTTTTGTAGACAGTGTCTCACTTTGTTGCCTGGGCTGGTCTCAATCCTCCCACCTCAGCCTTCCAAAGTGCTGGGATTGTGCCCGGCCAAAAGCCATTTTTTTCACTATAATAAGCAACTTTGTTACAAAAGTCAACCACCTCTGGGTAAGGTGGCTCACACCTGTAATCCCAGCACTTTGGGAAGCTTAGGTGGGAGGATTGCTTGAGCTCAAGAGTTCAAGACCAGCCTGGGTGACACAGTAAGACCAGTCTCTACTAATAACTTTTTTTTTCAATTAGCCTGGTGTGGTGAGATATGCCTGTAGTTCCAGCTACTCAGGATGAGGCCAGAGGATCAACCCAAGAGACTGAGGCTGCAGTGAGTCAAGATTGAGGTTGAGGCTGCACTCCAGCCTGGATGACAGAGTGAGACCCCATCTCTTAAAAAAAAAAAAAAGGCAACCACCTTCCTGTCCCATCCTCTTTAGGTTTTGCAGTCACGTGTACAGTGTTACATTTGCGTAATGTCTGTATGTACCATACTGCACAAAGCCCACCGACAGTGTCAACACAGCAAAATAATTACACAAAGTGGCAGAATCTTGAACTGGCTTAACACTGGCAGTAGAGTCCAGGTGCCTGAGTCCACAACCCCAATGGCCTCTCAGTGCTTTGTGAATTTGGGCAATTTGTTTTACTACATTGTATTTCCATTTCTTCTTCTATAAAAGCGGGAGCTGCCCTGTAGAGCAACTGTGAAGACTAAATGAGTAATTATGTAAAGCACCTAGCATGGTGCTTAGCACAAACTAAGCACTCAGTAAATGTTATTTATATTGTTGGGATGTGTGGGCCTGCCTAAATCCATGTTGAATTGCAATCCGCAGTGCTGGAGGTGGGACCTGGTGGGCCGTGACTGGCTCACAGGGCGGTTTCTCATGAATTGTTCAGTACCATCCCCTTTGGTACTGTGTCATGATAGTGCGTTCTTGTGAAACCTGGTTGTTTAAGTGTGCGGCTCCTTCCCCCTCTCTCTAGGACCTGCTCCTCCTGACACATAGGATGCCTGCTCACAGTCTTCCTTCTGCTGTGATTGGAAGCTCCCTGAGGCCTCCCAGAAGCAGAAGCTGCCGTGCTTCCTGCACAGCCTGAGGAACTGTGAGCCAATTAAAGCTGTTTTCTTTTTTTTTTTTGAGACAGTCTTGCTCTGTTGCCCAGGCTAGAATGCAGTGGAGTGATCTCCACTCACTGCAACCTCTCGGGTTCAAGTGATTCTCCTGCCTCAGCCTCCTGAGTAGCTGGGATTACAGGTGTGCACCACCACACCTGGCTAATTTTTGTATTTTAATAGAGATGCGGTTTCACCACATTGGTCAGGCTGGTCTCGAACTCCTGACCTCGTGATCTGCCCGCCTCAGCCTCCCAAAGTCCTGGGATTACAGTGAGCCACGACACCTGGCCAAACTTCTTTTCTTTATATGTTACCCAATCTCAGGTATTTCTTTACAGCCATGTGAGACTGGACTAATACAGTTATTAATAATTTTATTATTATAGTGATTACCTGAATTATAAGCATTTAGGAAAGATGAAAATGTGTGGAATGACAAAATTATAACCCTGCTTTATAAATTTATAAATTATCCACTATTACACAAAAATCATAATTGGAGTACTTTTCAGAATTTCAGAGGGCCAGTCAATGCTCCCCTCTTCTCTTTAACAATTACAAGCTTGTGCAGGCAGAAGTCTCCCCTGCAGTCCATGCTCTTGATAGTCCTCTCTCCTTGAGGGTGAGCAGAACCTGTGAAGGTGATGGGCTGTCACTCCTGTGATTAGGCTACTGGTCAGTCGGCTTTGAATCAGTCAAAAGGGAGATGATCCTGGTGGGCCTGACCTTAGAACACATGGGCTGTCCTGGAAGACGAAGCAAGCCACCATGTTGTGAGAGGCCTGTGGAAGGGCCACATGGAAGGACAAGAGTCAGCACGAAATGGAACCTCAGTCCTACAGTCCTGTAGGGAACTAAACTCTGTCAATGTGCTAACAGGATCCTGAGCTCCACATGAGAACAAACTCAGCCAACACCTTGACTTTACCTTAGAAGACCCAAGTAGAGGACCCAGCTAAGCCATGCAAAATATCATCTCCATTACTCGTAAGAACTAAAATGGAGCTTGTGACTTGACATATGGCTTTAGTTCAGGACTCTCACATGTACCATCAAAATTCAAACTTCCCCCAAGAATACTGGGGATCCCCCTCATATGCACAGGGCTGCCTCTGGGGCTCCTGACAAGCAGCTCCAAAGAGACAAGCCCAAAGAAACACAGCTGTATTCAGTAGATAAGGTGATCACAGTGACGAGCACAAGGTATAGAGATGACTGTTTGGGGGAGGAAGACACCACAAAAGCCTTCCTAGAGGTGGACAACCACAAATTGGACTTTGAAATATGAATAGCAGTTCACCATCAGGACAAGAAGAATGGTCCAGGCACAGAGATGGTGTATTCTTTTTGTGTCACTGTAAAGACATACCTGAGGCTGGGTAATTTATAAAATAAAGAGGTTTAATTGGCTTCAGTTTCTACAGGCTGTACAAGCATAGTGCCAACATCTGCTTGGCTTCTGGTGAGACCTCAGGTAACTTTTACTCACGGCAGAAGGTGTAGTGGGATCAGGCATGTCACAAAGTGAGAGAGGGAGCGAGAGAGAGAAGGGGTAGGTCCTAGATTCTTTCAAACAACTTGATCTATGTGAATTAACTGAGCAAAAACTCACTCATCACCAAGGAATGGTGCAAAAGCATTCATGAGGAATCTGCCCCCATAATCCAATTACCTCCCACCAGATCCCATCTCCAACATTGGGAATCACAGTTCAAAATGAGATTTGGAGAGGACAAACATCCAAACCATACCCAATGGTTTGAGAATAATTGGCAGAATGACACCACATAGGAAAGTGGCTGGAACTGCAGCCAAACAAGTCCAGTCACATTTTGAAAAGCTCCGTCACACTAAGGAGGTTTAACTTCATACCTCCAGAAAATAATACTTCCAGAAAAGGAAGTATTTTATAAGCAGGGAAGAGATTCAATCAAATATGCATTTTTGATTGGCTATTTGATGGAAATATGGGCTTTAAAAATAATTTTTGAAATAATTTGAAACTTAGAGAACATATACAAGTATAAAAAGCTCCCTTGTCTCTGGCTGGGTGTGGTGGGTTACACCTGTAATCCCAGGACTTTGGGAGGTCAAAGTGGGAGGACTGCCTGAACCCAGGAGTACAAGACCAGCCTGGGCAACATAGCAAGATCCCATCTTTTTTTGGTTGAGATGGAGTTTCACTCTTATTGCCCAGGCTGGAGTACAATGGCTAGATCTTCACTCACCACAACCTCTGTTTCCCAGATTTAAGCAATTCTCCTGCCTCAGCTTCCCAAGTAGCTGGGATTACAGGTATGCATGACCACACCTAACTAATTTTGTATTTTTAGTATAGGGTTTCACTATGTTGGTCAGGCTGGTCTCACACTCCTGACCTCGGGTGATCCACTCACCTTGGCCTCCCAAAGTGCTGGGATTAAAGGTGTGAGCTACCGTGACAAAAGACTACATAAAAAATAAAATAAAATAAAAAACCCTCCCTTATCTCCACCACCCAGATTCCCACTGCTGGCCTCAAACGTTGCTTCACTTTTCTCTATCATCTGGCTATACTCATTATCATTAGTTTTTCTCTGAATCGTGAGAGCGAGCTTCAAATATGATGATTCATCACTTCCTATCTTAGTCCATTTTGTGCTGCTATAACAAAGTACCTGAGAAATGGTAATTTATAAAGAACAGAAATTTATTTCTTAGAATTATGGAGAGTGGGAAATCCAAGATCAAGATACCAACAGGTTTGATGCCTGGTGAGGGTTCCTCTGCCTCCAAGACAGCACCTTGTTGGTGAGGGAGGAATGCTGACTGCTCACCTGGCCAGAAGCCTCTTCTAGAAGGTTACTACCCCCATCCACAGGGAGGAGCCCTCATGGCCTTTTTACCTCACTGCCTCACCTCCTTATACCATCACATTAACCATTAAGTTTCTTTTTTCTTGTTTATTCTGAGATAGGGTCTTGCTCTGTGGCCCAGTCTGGAATGCAGTGACATGACCAGAGCTGACTGTAGCCTTGATCTCCTGGGCTTAACTGATCCTCCCACCTCAGCCTCCTGAATAGCTGGGACTACAGGCACATGACACCATGCCAAGATAATTTTTAATTTTTTTTGTAGAGAGGGAGTCCTACTCTGTTGCCTGGGCTGGTCTTGAATTCCTGGGGTCAAGCGATCCTCCTGCCTCAGCCTCCCAAAGTGCTGGGATTACAGGTGAGCTACCACACTTGGCCTTGGCCATTCAGTTTCAACATGTGAAGTTTGGAAGGGACACATTCAATCCATAGCACCCCAAATACTCTAAAAACAAGGATCACCTCCACTACACAACCCTCCCAATGGAGAAATCAGTATCAATACAATACATTGTCCAATCCATAGTCCCCAACCAAGCTTCATCAACTGTGCCCACATACTTTTCCGATGTCTGGGACCTCCCAGGAACATACATTGCATGGAGTTATGTCTCTTCAGTCTTGTATGATCTGGAACAGTTCTTAGTCTTTTCCTGTCTCTTATGACAAATTTATTTATTTGTGGTTTCCCTCTGTCACTCAGGCTAGAGTGCAGTGGTGCAATCATAACTCACTGCAGCCTTAAATTCCTCAGCTCAAGCAATCCTCTTGCCTCAGCCTCCTTAGTAGCTGGGACTACAGGCTGGTGCCACCATGCCAGGACAATTTTAAGATTCTTTTTGTAAATATGGAGTCTTACTATGTTGCCCAGTCTGGTCTTGAACTCCCAGCCTCAAGCTATCCTCCTGCCTCGGCCTCCCAAAGTGTGAGCCACTGTTCCTGGCTCATGACAGTAATTCAAAAAACAGAATGGCCTTCCTTCTGGGTCTGATATTCCCTCAGGCCAGACCGAGGCCATGGTTTCTGGCAGAAGAGCATCAGTCGTGCTGCTGTGGTCTTCTCAGCACACTGCATGAGGATTCACTTTCAGTTTTTCTCCACTGATGACAGGTACCTCATTACCCGGCCACGCTGGTGTCTGCTGGCGTTTCCCACCAGAAAGTCTCAATTTTCCTCTTTGTAACTTGTAAGTATCCTGAAGAAAGGTGTTCACTCTCACTCCTCCTCAAACCTCCACCTACCACCCTGAGCCTCCATTTATAGCTCACTCCTGCAACAACCTCACTACAGTGATTGATAAATGGTGATTTAAATTTTCATAATTCCTTCTCGATTTATGAGTTCATATTCTATTGAAAAGAGCTTCCCCTCTCCACTATTATTTCCCCTGCATTCGTCACTGGTTTCTTAATACATATCATCAGTATGGACTCCAATCATGGGTTTCTATTTTGCTCACTCGGTGGTAATCAACCAGTATCATTGGTACTGGGGTACCACTGCATCCAGATGCTCAGCAGATAGAACTATGTTACATGTAAATTTTCTGTGCCACCAAAGAAGTAGCACTCGAATATAAATTTCCTCAGCAAGGCAACTTACTTCTATAGAAGGGTGTGTCTCACAAATGGAGCAATAGTGAGAGCACAGCTACACAAGAGAGGGCAAGGGGTTCTTATTCCTGATGCAGGTAGCCCCTACTGCTGTGTCATTCCCCTATTGGCTAGGGTTAGACCACACAGTCTAAGCAAATTCCAATTGGCTACTTTAAAAAGAGCAGGGGTACAAGCCAGAGTGGCAGGGTGGGTAGTTTGGCAGGAAGGACAGTTAGGGAACAGGTCAGAACAATCAGAGCAGGTGACTGGAATGAGTCAGGACAGAGCATGGGACTGGGGGAACTGATGTGAACTACTGATTAGAACTGGTGGAAAAGGCTGTTTACCGAAACTACAAGGAAGTTAAACTTCAAAATGGAGAATTAAAGAATAAGAGAGATGAACATACTGACATACTGAATCTTAGAAGAGAAACTTGGAGTTCACTACATCTAACAACAAGAAAATGTGTTTATGTGCACATATACCTACACACATGTGCATATACATGGAACTATCTTTATATCTATATATACATAATTTTAAAAATGAGTTCACATTAACACTTCCAGTTCCAATCCAGTACTTCAGTGTTCTTCTTAGCCTTCCCTCTTCCATGTTTTTACCTTCTCCAACAGCAAGAAACCTGGCTTTCACTGTCCCCATTATATTTAATTTGCTGGTATAACCTCCAAAAGGAAGCGGTACAGAGCACGTTCTCCCACACTCCACAATGAGACGTATTTAATGTATTGGGGAGGATCCAAAAGCAGGAAGAGTTGAACTTAAGCAGAAGGTAGCACTTTCCCCTGAAACCAGGAAGACTGGAGCTTTGCAGTTGTGCACAGGAGCACTCAGAATGACACTCCAGAGAAAGCAGCACTTTTCCTTGTCTACAGACTTTTTCCTGTCTACAAGAATGAAAGGATGGAGGGGTCATGAAAGGTCACAGGAAACTGCGGGGTATAATATTAGCAAAAATCTAAGAGCCAAGCAGGACCTACAGTTAGACTGACACTTACGAGACTGAGCTGTGGCCGGGCCGTAGGCTCTGCTTTCTGCAGGCATTAACCACAGGGAGGGGCCGGAAGCCCCAGGCTCAAACAGAGGGAAGCTGAGGACACTCGGGGCTGACTGGTAGATAACATGGGAACTTCTCTTCAATCTAGTTTACACTGTTGGGTCAACCACTGGATGGCACATGGTACAGGATTTTCTTTTCTTTTCTTTTTTTTTTTTTTTTGAGACAGAGTTTCGCTCTTGTTACCCAGGCTGGAGTGCAATGGCGCGATCTCGGCTCACCGCAACCTCCACCTCCTGGGTTCAAGCAATTCTCCTGCCTCAGCCTCCCGAGTAGCTGGGACTACAGGCACGTGCCACCATGCCCAGCTAATTTTTGTATTTTTAGTAGAGACGGGGTTTCACC
>PVKV010007388.1:20160-96534 GCA_004027835.1 Alouatta palliata | reverse complement strand
TTTGGGAGGCCGAGGCGGGTGGATCACGAGGTCAAGAGATCGAGACCATCCTGGTCAACATGGTGAAACCCCGTCTCTACTAAAAATACAAAAAAATTAGCTGGGCATGGTGGCACGTGCCTGTAGTCCCAGCTACTCGGGAGGCTGAGGCAGGAGAATTGCTTGAACCCAGGAGGCGGAGGTTGCGGTGAGCCAAGATCGCGCCATTGCACATTGCACTCCAGCCTGGGTAACAAGAGCGAAACTCCGTCTCCAAAAAAAAAAAAAAAAAAAAGAAAGTAATTTTGTCTTTGTGCAAACCTACACTAGAAAGACAACTGTGCTGCCTAGGAAGGGAGTACGATACGGTGGTTAGTGGTTAGGAGGTACATTTGGAGTCAATCAAATCTGGCTCAAATCTTCACTCCACCATCTTGTTAGCTGAGTGGCCTAAGGATGGCCTCAGTCTCTTAGTTTCTTCATCTGTCACATGGGAAGAACAGTATGGATATTCATTATCCATACATTGTTATGAAGATTTCATGAGATTTTTCATGTTAACTCCCTGGCCTATAGTCAGTGATCAGAAAATACTATTACTTTTAGGACCCCCATCAAAATTATTTCTCCAGTGTATCTAGGTGTTAGAAAGTCAACCATTAACAATTGAATTTTTTGAGTGAGAGCTCTGCCCCAGGCAATCCTTAAATAAAATGTAAATACCCCTAGGTATTTATCGGATTAAGCCACCAAGAAGCTCTGACAAAGTCTTTCTCTACCACAATGCCTTCTGATGTGATAACAAAACAGGAAGTAAGCAGGGCATAGGACCAATGAGTTTTCATAGGTGCATGGCATATGCATTCATCATTTATTGATTACTACAAGGCCAAATACTGTGTTAGTAATTTGCAAACCACTAGCTGTGTGACTTCATACAAGCTACATTATCTCTATGAACTTCAATTTTCTCATCTTTAAAGTCTGTATATACTAATAGTTGCTGTATTTCATTTGGCTGTCATGAGGATTAAATTAGATATACGGAAAATTAATGCTTGTCTCGTAAATAGTAACTGCTCAATAATTTAGAAGCTACTATTTTAAAGATAGCAATGTCCATTACTGTTATTTGTTATTAAAGGATGAATAAAACATACCTCTGCTTAAAGAAATCCCCTATCTTTCCCAGGTCATTCAATAACTACTCCTAGAAGACTAACCATGTCCAAGATTCTATTGAATGCCCCAGTGTGGGGCAGGGTGGGAGTCTTCGAAGAAACCAGAGGAGAAGACAGGAAGAGTTATCAACAGGGAACAAAGAGTGCTAGAAGGGGAGTTGGCTAGATGTGTCAGAAACCAGAGTATATACAGTCAAAACTAATAGATGATGATAGAAATAAAAATAGGAGGCCAGGCACAGTGGCTCACACCTCTAGGGAGGCTGAGGTGGGTGGATCATTTGAAGTCAGGAGTTCAAGACCAGTGTGGCCAACACAGTTAAACCCTGTCTCTACAAAAAAATTAGCCGGGCAGTGGTGACATGCAACTGTAATCCCAGCTACTTGGAAAGCTGGGGCAGGAGAATCACTTGAACCCAGGAGGCGGAAGTTGCAGTGAGCGGAGATAATGCCACTGTACTCCAGTTTGGGAGACAGAGTGAGATCCTGTCTCAAAAAAAAAAAAAAAAAAGCAAAAAAAAAAGGAGTTGTCTTTAGATGGGGAGAATGACTAGAAAGGGGCATGAGAACACTGTCTGGGGTGACAAGAATATCATGTATCTTCACTTTGGTGTTGATTTCATGGGTGTAAATATTATCAAAAATCATTGAGATGCACACTTAAGATTTGAGCATGTTACTGTAGGTAAATTTCAATTGCACAAAAAGAAATTGAGTTTCACTGTGTTTTAAAAACCCTTTTCTAATTTGGCCTTCGACTAGGCCTGCCTTTCACCAGATTTTTTGCTTTCTTCCCAGCCCTACTTACACGAACCACAAAAAAAGGACAGACATGTACAACTAGGGATTCCTTTAGGCCAAAGATTGATTGTTCAGACCAAATTTGATGTCTCAGCAGGCAGGCCAAACAAGCAACTTAGCTCTGGCCAGCCCTATTGTACTCCCTAGAATGTCAGCCACAACCTTATACCAGCAGAAGCCTTTGCCTGTGGGGAAAGTCATTAGCCAGTGACACTAATAATACTATTTCCATTTGAAAATCAATGCTAAAAGTAATTTCAAAGGGCAGAGGCAAGAATAGCCATGAGAACTGCTTTACAATAATCACAATAAACAGTCGTTGTGATTTAGATTTAATATTTATTCCAACTCAGATCCCATAATAACATAGTCCTTCATTTTTCCATCATGCCCTAGGAATCAACGATTTATTTCCTTTCTAATAAAAACCCCCCATTTTCAGAGTTAATACTCTGGAAAACACCGCTTTGAAGGAAAAAAAATGACCATTTAATTCAAGGAGAAATTGGATCTGAGGCCTGGAGTGGTGGTTGTAATTACTACTATATATTATTTCACTTTCTTTAGGAACTTAGTGTATTTACCTGGAAATCCACACTGTTAGGAAATGTTTCATCAATATATGACATTCAAAAAAAGTGATATATGACATTCAAAAAAGTGATAAAATGCCATGTTAAAAAATGTCAGATACAAGATTCAACTAAGTTTGTAGAGCTGATATACTACAAATAGATAACCTACATTTCAAGTTGATGAGGACTAAGATGACCCATGTTACACAGGACAATGAGCCTGAAATCCACTCTTCAGCCTGTGCTGATAAATCATGGTGATGATGTGTCTTCTTGTTAGGGAAACAAATCAGTGACTGCAGAAAATGAGTTATGCTGACATTTGTGTTCTGTACTAATTGCATATATTATATGCCTAATCTTCACATTTCAAAGATAATGTTAAGCTGAGCAAGGTAATAGATATGTAGGATCTCCATTCATCCACTCTACTTTAATGTACATGGTGTTTTTTCTCCCTCCTTCAATTGCTTAATCTTGACAATTATTTTCCATTCTTTTCAAATTTCTCAACTCCAAAAGTATAAGTCATATTGAAGCAGACACTAGAAAGCCTTTTTATTGGATATATTTGAAGAGCTGCAATACATTATGGTTGTTCTGTGTTGATTGTAATTCCCAGAATGAGAAGTTGATTTGGACATTAAACAGCACAGCTGCAAAGAGACCTGGAATGCTAACAGTTTCATCTCCTTACTCACCGCCTTACAAATCAGCCCTCTGGCTTATCCAATTCCAATTCCAATTCTCTCCCTGATTCCAGTTCTCTCCCCAGTCCTGACCCTGTCCCCAAGGCTACCCGTTACATCTCCCTACTGTGGGCATAGATCTCAACTCCTTCCTTCACCACACAGCTCATCCTCTGCTTCTTACCCAAGCCCCAACTCAACATCCATTCCCACTCCAACCTCATCCACACATCAAGACCTAGGGCACATATGAATCTTTTTAATTATTTGAACTGTGCTGAAAAGAGGCTTAGAAGAAGGCGTACTAAGCTAGAGAGAAGATACAGTACCCCTAACCCATGCCCCAACTTGTTCCCCTTTCTAGCTTTAACCTTTGTCAATAAAGAAGCTATACGCTGCTACAAATAATAATGAAGAGGATTTACGTACAATGTGCACTCATCTTCTGCACCTATCCCCAAGAACAGACCAACACTTCTGATTAGAGATCTCCCTGGTCACACCTCCTTAGCAAAGCTATGGTCACCTCCTTCAGCACAGAAGAGAACATGTGGCTTATGACACTGTATGTAAAACCATGGGACCATGATGACAGAGTAGAAAAAAAAGTCCCTACATGAGTAATAGACAGATGATCATTGCTATTTTTTAATAAAGGTCACCAACCTCATAATTTCTTTTCGATAAAATACCTCTAAACCTGTGCTTTTGCCTGGCCAAACTCTGAGAAAGACACCTGATGAAATCTACTATAGTAAACCACAATGATCAAGATGATCTTTTGGAAGGCATTCAGGACGCAAGCCTAGATATGCTGGCTACATGACCACAATTCCCTATTCTTTGTAAGTAGGGTAGGGTAGAAAGACTATTGGAAAAAAGCCAGAAAGTGAACAAAAATGAACTGTGGTGTAAATGTATGGGGCCACCACCATCCATTACAACAGCAGCTATACAAGTGGCTGGCTTTTTGGACTATGCATGGAATTATCCTCCATTGTCCAGCAGCCAGCATGAGCTCAGCCCAACAACAATGTTGTCTCACCAAGAAAACCCACAGCCCACAGGGCCTTGAAACTTGCCTGGATATGGTGGCTCTTAGGCTAAGCACAAAGGAAAGGGTTGTTGAAAAAAACACGCCCAGCTCCAAACATGTAGCTACAAACCTAAAGACAGTTTTGAAAGCAATAATTATCTAGCATATTTACTTAATCCAAAAAAGGTTCGGTTTCATCTATAGCAGCCTAGAAAATTTCCGATGCCATGGGAAAACTGTTGCAACAAACCAGAAACAGACTTAACTGAGTGCTTGTCCAACAGAAGACTGCTGAAAAGATCTTATGTGACGAGGTAGAGAATAATGAGTCAAAGCTAAGAGAATATCTGCTTGAACAAATATTATGCTTTTTTCTTCCCTGAAATGGAAACAGATCCTCCAATCCAAGAGCCGTGTGACTCAAACTATATATACATCTGCCAATTTTAAAGTATGCAAAGCATAAATAAATACACAAACAATAACTGGCTGCACGAGAGGCCTTTTTAATAGTTTCAAACAGAATCAAGGTCCCCGCCTTCTTTCTAAAGAGAACGGCCTGTCTTGTCTGGCTACATTTTTGAAAAGGTTATGAAAAAGACCAGTGTCCATCACTGGTCTTAACCTCAGTGACTTGAAGAAAATGTCATTTAAAAAGACAATCAGCAATTTATGTACTCTTAAAGCCATATGTCATTCAGCAGCATAAAATAATTTACTAGAAACTTACTACCTGTGCTTTAAAAGTTCTAGAAACACTGTACTCTATAATAATCTATGTAGTTATGATATACTGTGGGTCTGAGCCCTAACTGATGGGGGTGGGAGGCTGAATTTAAATGAGCAGTAGGCTCTGACAATAGATCATAAAATTCATTCAAACTGTTACTAAATTATTTGACTTCATCCAATCATTTGTCACACCACTATTCAAAATTAAATGTGTGTATATTCGAAGTATCTATGAAATGCTTGATCTTGCTATGTTACAAAGAATATGCCGATTAGTTTTTTAGCTTAAAAAATTAAAGAAGACCCATATATAGGAAATTTGTAAGTAAGGAAAACTCTTTAGAAATATGGTAAACATATACCAACTCTATTGACTAAAAGATAAATAGACCTTGTATCTTTCATCTCTAATATAAAAAGTAGTCTTTAAAATTTAGTCACGTAAGAGTTTTCACATACTTGAAAGAAGAAAATACTAATGGCTACTACACATTTCCTATTTTGAAAATGTTCTAAATTCAACAACCAACAGAAAGGCTGAAATGGCAAGCTTGCTCTTAGCAGCCAAAAGCTTCCCATCTCCTCAGGGAAGTAAACTCCGTTCTTAAAAGTTGCCTTGCAAAATTAATTTATTCTAATTACAACCATAATTTCAAGTGCTAATTACACAATTCCTATAGAGGTACGTAGTTTCAAATGTGGCGAGTCAACATAAGAAAATGTTATGACACATGCCTAGTACAAATTTTCATTATCAAATTACAAAAACCTGTCTCCAGATGCATTAATCCATTCTGGACCACTGCAAATTATATTCCTAAAACAGCAACTCATTTTCTATGAATAAATTTGGTTTCATGGTCTTTCAAAGGTAGCCTGAAATAAACCTGAAGTAACCACCTGATGGAAATCAGGAACCAAAGTTTCAGAAGCAAACGTGAAATACTTTCAGATTCAACAGGGTAATGACGTGCATAGATCAATCTGGTGCTACAGTGTTTAATTACATTTACTTCTCTGGGCCCTCAGTGGAAAACAAAACGGTTTAATGACCCTGAGGTCATTTTCCTTTCTCATATAAATGCCTGTTTGAGACTCCACAAGCTCTGGAAACCTACAGCAGTAGTTCTACTTTCCGAAGTTATTCTTTCACTTGGGATTGAATGCTAGCCTTGAGCCAGACCGGGGGCAGCAACTACCCCTAAAACAACAGATCTAACCCCTCCACAAACTTCCATAACCTTTCCTCAGCTTTTCGCCTAGTTGGGGAAGAAATGGCTCCATTTAAAACAAGGATAAAGGCCCTGAGCTGAAGACTTTGACAACTTTCTGCGGGGGAGGGCTGGCGCTGCCCTAGAATCTCCCGGGAAAGAAAGCTCTGAGAGATGGGGACAGGCAAGAAGGAGGAGAGGAGAAAAAGAACAGAGAAAGGAGTGGGAGTGAAGGGGGCCCGAGGGCTCAGGGAGGATTTGGGGCCCCTATGAACAAAAGCTGGGACTCCCCGCGCTGCAATCTCACTTTTGCAGCGGGGACTCGGCCTGGGTCGCTGCGATCCAGTATGCTTGGGGCCCTCAGGGCTAGTCCAGCCCACTACAGCGTCTGCTCTGTGGCCCTTCCGGACACTGGCACCTAAGGCACCTGCCGTTCCCCACTGCTCTTCCACATTCCCTCTCTGAGCCTCTCTCCACACCAGGGTCTCCAAGGCCAAAGCCGCTGTCTCCAGTTTACATTCGGGAGCTAATCATAGTCCTTAAAAATGCAACGGCTAGAACCGGCAAGGGGTGGGGGGCGTCCCCTTCCTTTGCCTTAGTTCTCCCCAGCTTGAAGACCCCTTTGCTGCACCTCCCCAGCCCGCCCATGGGAGGCCCTGGGCAGAGGCGCGCACTCCTGGGGGACTAGTGGTCGGGTGCCCCGGGTGAGGTGGCTGAACCCCAGCAAGCAGAGGAAGGGTGACTGCCCCCTCCCACGGAGGCCCACTCATGCTGGGCACTAGAGGCAAGGGGACAACAGCCTTTGTTCTCCTGGGGTTTGGCGAGGCTGCTCTGCCAAAGCACAGTGCGGGCAGAGCCGGGGCACCAGGATTGCTCACTTTTGCACGCCGTGTGTCGAAGGGTGCAAGCTCCTGCTTTCCCCGGGGGGGGGGGTGGATAGGGAGTTTGGGATTAGGGGTTGTACTGGGGGAGGAATAGGGGGAGGGGTTCCGCGTCTGGACCAGGCTCTTTGTTTGCACTGGGGGCGGGGAGAGAGGGCTGAAGGTGGGTTCAAGCTTGGGTTCTGAGAGCAGGGCAGATTCCTGAGTATGTCACCATGTTGCACGCGTGCAGCACACATATGCACACGCACACACATGCACTCATACAGACAGGCGGTCGGCCGTCAGCAGATAGCGCGGTTCCCGGCGCTCCCGGCTGCAGCAGCTTCGTCTGCCCGCAGCGCCACCACCGTGTGTCCAGAGCGGGAGTGGAGGAGGCTGGAGGCACTCGAGGGGCAACAATTCCACGAGGAAGGAGGGAAAGTGGTGCAAACGTAGATCCACCCCCTGACGGCCTCTGCCCCCCTTTTTCTCCCGGGGTCGCAGAGGTCATGGGTAGCTTAGGCTCCAGGAGGGAGGCAGGGAGCCGCCGGAGGGCGGCGCGCACGCGTGGGGGCGAGGGAAACGAAGGAAAGGCAAGCAGGCGGACTCGGCGGGCGGGCTTACCCTTAGAAGCATCTTTGTCCTCTTTGGGCTTGGTCACCTTTCCACTCATAGATCCCAGCTTGCTTGACAAGGTTCGCTCAGAAGACAGAGGTCCTCGCGGAGCGGGCCGGACTTGGGAGAGTGGTTAGGGCGGCAAGTCTCGACCACAAGCTCCCCTCGGTGTGGTTCGGGGCGGAATTCGCTTTCCCCAACCGCTGCCTCCGACGCCGCTGCCTAAGAGAGAGTGGGGAGGAAAGGAGAAGGGTGAAGGAGGAGCCGCGGTCGCCGCAGCCGCGAGCCTGAGCGGCCGGCCGCGGGAGGAGCCGCTCGCCGCGCTCAAGAAGTGAAGAGACAAAGCGGCGCGGCGCTTCCTCCGCGCCCCGCGCCCTCGGCTCCTGCCCGCCTGCGGAGAGCCACGCTTACAACCCCCCGGGGCGGCAGAAAGGCGCGGCTGGGACTCCCCGGCTTCGCTGTGGGCCTCCCTGGATTCCGCGCGGGCCGCTAGCCGGGAGTTGCCTGGGTGGGGTGCCCGCACACTGGCGGGCTGCTTTCCCCCGCCTCTCCCAATCCGCTGCGGGCCGCCAACTCGATGAAAATAAAACCCCAAGGAAGGCTTTTTAAAAAAAATCAAAACAAAGATAAAAATATTCACTTAAAAATAACAAGCCTCTCCAAAAGGGAAATGTTTGAACATGTGATGAGCAACGTGTAAGCCTGTTACACCGCAGAGCCGCGCAGCTTCTCGCCCTCGGGGAATCGGGAGGAGAGGGTCACCTCTTTTCTATTTAATCCATTTTCAGGTTCCTATTATTTTGCCAAAAAGGGGGCCAGAGTTGGTCGCCCGCGGAGGATTGGGACACGATGGCCCTTACCTGCTTGCTTTCTCTCTCTCCCTACACCCACACCCCCTCGGAGCTCGTCCGCTCCCTCGCTCGCGCTCTCCTTCCAAAGAACTCTCCGGTCCCAGAGAGCCACGAATGAACACCGCGGCGCATTCTATATAAACGGCAAGGTGTGGGCACGCGGAGGGTAGGGGCTGGCGAAGGCGGGGCCTCACAAAGCCGCCGGCCCGCTGTAGTAAAAGGAGAGCTCGGCAGGGGCGCACCGACGTCAGCCGCCGGTTGGCAAAACCCCGGCGAGCCCCGCGTAGTGCTGGCGAGCGTGTCTGCTGGGCGTCCCCTGGCCCCTCCCGGGCAGGCAGGGCCCGCGGGTGCCGCTGTAGCGGGCTGACATTGTTGGCCGAGGAGATGGAAGTCGGGTGCTCCCCCACCCTGGCCCCTGTTACTCCTCTGCTCCTAGCGCCTGCTTTCCCAGGCCCACGCTGCTCGCCACCTACTCTTTGGGAACTCCCCTGTTAGCAACTGCTCGCAATGAGCAGTGGAATCTCAGCCGGGAGTCGATGACTTTTCGCTTCTGGCTAACTGCTCAAGTTGAGACAGCCGGGCTTTCAGGGAGGAGAGAAGGGCGCTCTGGGATCTGGGTGTCACTAGGTCAGAGAGTGAAACTGTCCTAGGCGGCTGCCACCTCCCACCCCCACCCCCACACGCAGGCCCCCTCCTCCTAGGGCTGGTCGCTTGGGTTGGTAAACTGGAAGCAAAGAGTGCCCACTGCCCAGGATGGCCAATCCCAGGCAAAAGGGTGAGGTGGGACTGGGGACGAGTGCTGAAGAGGAATAAATAGTATTGAAACGTTGCTTGAAAATGCTTGTGACAAAACCCAGGGAAGGTCCCTGAAGATTAGAACTAGAAGGAAAACTGCTCAGAAATTGTTCTACAGAGGGCAGATGGGTAAGGAAAGAGAAAAAGAAGAGAGAGCGAGAGAGAGAGAGAGAGAGAGAGAGAGAGAGAAAGGAAGGAAGGAGGGGGGGAGGGAGGGAAAGAAAAAGAAAAAAAGGAAAGAAAGAAAAAAGAAGAAGGACAGAGAGAAAGAGAAAGAAAGAGAAAAGAAAGAAAGAAAGAAAGAAAGAAAGAAAGAAAGAAGAAAGAAAAGAAAAGAAAAAAAGAAAGGAACGAAGGAAGAAAGAAACTGCCTAGGGAAGGAGGGTGAGATATTAGTCAGGAAATAGCTCCTGGAGCGTCCTGGAAAACTTCTTCTGTGATGGCCTTTTTTGTGCATCCAAATCCCTGGTAGCCTCGTGCTCTGTTGAGGGACTGGGGTGGTGACTAGCGGTACTTGGTCCTCAGAACCATCCATTAATCAGACCTTAGGTCTCAGCCTGGCCATGAAGGCGCGGTCGCGACTCCCACGCAGAAAATTCGTTTTCCCTCATCCTACTCAGACCACCCGCTTCTTAATTCGGTTTGTTAATGGCATTAAACCAGGCGAAGAAATCATATAGATGGATTAGTCTTACTGAATCCCAGGCGGTAACTCAATTACAAGAGCCTGCTGTGGCTTTCAAAACCAGGAGTGTGGGCTGCCCCTGCTCTCAGTCCGGGTCTAAAGGTCGGCAACCCTCTAAACTCAATTTGCAGCCTCCATCCTCAGTCTGAGAGGAACTCCAGGCCCATTTTTCTTGTAAATAATATCTAATAATCTGGAGCTTGATGACACAATGTGATTATCCAACCCAAAGTTAGACCATTAATTAATATCAGTTGTCTGGGAAGGAAAACATTTCTCTTCAAATGATCGAATTCAAAAGGAGTGAAGGTTTAGATGAGTTTAGAGGAAAGGTCGAGGCGAAGGGGAATCCTACCCCAAACCTCAGCATTATGCAGTGTTCCCATATAATGAATCTGCCCATGTACCTCCTGTATTTAAAACAAAAGTTGAAATTTAAAAAATAATTTACACCCAATAACAGTAATCATGAATTTAGCACCTAACTTGTGTCAAGCAACATGCTAAATGCTTTACATCATCTTATTCCATCGTCACAACAACCCTAAACACATGTTGGTTCTATTGTTATTTTCATTTCACAAATGAGGAAAATGAATCTCAGAGAGGTAAAGTAACTTGCCAGGAGGTCACACGGCTGGTACATGGTGGAGCATGGATGACAAATATGGGCGGCAGGCTAGGATACCAGGTGGGTCTATCTCTAAAACCAGTGTTCCTCTATCATACCACATGGTTTCTCAACACTCCTATCAGCCTCTTAAAAAGAGGTGGGAGGCACATTTTCCATGATCCTGTCTGCCAATTCTAAACTTTTAAGTCTTTTCAGACTTCTCTAGCTCAGCACATTCAATCAAAAATACACACACATATACTCCTCTGTTGTGTACACATCATTTACTTTGTCCACATCCCCCCATTAAGCAACAATATCTTATTTTTGGAAAAGGGTCACTTTCTGCCTTGGAGGATATTAAGCATGGTACTGATGGGGACACTGGGTGTCTCAGCTTTCCTGCCACATTAAGACTTCCAGGAAAGTTCTCTGCACAGATAAGATCCCTTGCTAAGCCCTATCAGCAATGACACTTCTATCAAGGGTAACTTCCAGTTGGAAGATAGACATCATTCTGTTCCTGAAAGGACACTAATCATTAATATATGACTAAACCTAAGTTAGTTAATACAATCAAGGTGAGTTCAGATGTCTGCTTTGGAAAACTAGTGGAGTCTCTCTATCCATGAACACAAACAGGTAAAATACAGTGTTTTTGTTTTGTTTTGTTTTTTCCACTGTAAACCACCTTGCAAAAGAAATAATCAGAAGATAAAGGAAATACTTCATGCAAGAACAGTATGGTAGTTTATGTCCATTTAGAGACAAATCAATGACATCATAAGGGCATACATGCCAGAGACCAAGGATTCTGAATATTCAAGTGCAGGGGCAAACAGTCTTATCTAAACCAAGATTCTCAAGATTCTGGTAAAGAGGTCACAGCCTGTTCTGTGAAAGGAATGGGGGACTTTCTCTCTACAAAGCCCTATGAAATATTTAATATGAAAAAAATGTTGTTGGAATCAACTCAGAAAAGGCATACTCCAGTGTCCAGCCCCCAAGCTACTTGGTAATGCAAGACGGTCTGCTGGAAGATCTACCATCTGTGTGAGGATGGTCAGAAGGTCTTTTCCCTTCACCAAAAAGATTCAGTCTTGAAGCATCTCAAGGAAAACCTGGCTTAGCTTGTAGTACTTCTGCTTTCCCACCCAGATCCATCTCCTTCATCCCACTGCAGTAGAGGTACCCTCAGTTTTCAGTGTAG
The DNA here is from genome assembly GCA_004027835.1 of Alouatta palliata. NCBI lineage: Eukaryota > Metazoa > Chordata > Mammalia > Primates > Atelidae > Alouatta > Alouatta palliata. The sequence continues at coordinate 84,698 of PVKV010007388.1, read as the reverse complement.
CAATTTGCACTTATCTGGTCACTTCACCTCTCTGTGCCTTGTCACTTTAGTAAAATGTCCCATCCTGTCTCTGCTGCTTTTATGAGAGATATTCCATTGACCTGGTAAAGCATGGTGGCAGCGGGGTGGGTGCAGAGTTATTCTGTGTAGTAGAGTGACTCAGTCCTGGAATTAAAGCAATATTCTAAAACAAAATGTTGTATGGCCATGCCTCTAAAGAGGGCTGGGCTGTTTTCTAGAATAAAGGGCAGAGGCTTTACTGCTTTGTAGTAAAGTGGAAAAGGTCCTAAGGGTCTCACTGTCTTGGCCCTATTATCTCAGTGTCAGTTTCCTACTAGTCTACAAAGGCCTCAAGACATCAGCCTCTGGATTCCAGGTTTGCTCATTTCATAGCAGTTCTGAGAAATATTTCTGGGCAAGAGGCCACATGGTTCCCTTGTCTGTGCTGGAGGGTAAAGTTGGAGTGAGGAGGAAGGTAGAGGACACATATACTTAGGGCTTTTTTCTGGCAGTTTTGGACTACCTGGGTGTACAGACATTGTCATCAGGCACCGCCAAATTAGATGTTTTAGTGACAAGACTACTTTTCAATGGATAAAACATGTTTTCCATTTGTGAAAACATTTCACAGCAGAAAACTGGTTCAAAAGGAGGCAGCCTGGCAAAAGCTACCAGCCAGGGTGCTTGAGATAAAGAAAAACCCAATGGGCCAAGATCTGGGAGTTGGAAGCAACTTTAATTTTTACACTCAAGTCTCAACAATTTGAATGTTCATATCCAAATGCCAGAGCTCTAAAAGGCATTCATTTTTTATTCAAACCCTTCAGTGTTTATCTATATCATGAGTTAAGGTTCCTTTCTATTGGAATCTCCGATTAGTTGGTAGATTTCTATAAGAGCTGGAAACATGATCTCCAAAGATGGCCACCGTGGCAGTTTTAAAACATGGCCATTGAAAGATGACCACTATGTCCTCCCTTCTTGATCTCAACTGGGTTTGTAACTGCTTCAGCCCATAGAGGATGGTAGAAGTGTTATTCTGTCACTTTTAGGCTAGGTGAGAAAAGGCCATGTAGCTTCTGCCTGGCGATTTTTCATGAATATTGAGAGAGAACAAGTAAAAGAACAACAAAGGCAAAAAGAACAAAAGAAGAAAATTGAAAAGTCCTTGAGGAATCGCCACACTGTCTTCCACAATGGTTGAACTAATTTACCTGCCCACCAACAGTGTAAAAGTGTTCCTGTTTCTCCACATCCTCTCCAGCATCTGTAGTCTCCATTTAATGATCATCATTCTAACTGGTGTGAGATGGTATCTCAATGTGGTTTTGATTTGCATTTCTCTAATGACCAGTGATGGTGAGCATTTTTTGATATGTTTGTTGGCCCCATAAATGTCTTCTTTTGACTTTGGTCAAAAGACTTTGGTCTGGGTCAGTTTCCAGAAGACACTGACAATGGTAACATAAAACAGTTCAGGAAAGAAAATTTTATTTCCCAAAAAATATTCTTGGATATAGTAGTTAGTTGTTAGCGTCTCATATTTGCCTATATCTTGAATTCTCTCAACAAGATTGTAAGTTCTTAGAAGAAAAGGACTGTGTGAAACTCCTCTAAGGTTAACTTGTCCCATGCCCAACCTGTAATATAACATAATGCCTGGCACATAAGAGGCATAATAAATATCCTCATTATTATAATGTTATTTGTTTAATTTACTAGGTTTCTTGTATGTAATACATATTTATCCAGAATATGGCACTTTATACTGAAAGCAACCCTTTGAGTTAATGACTATTATTATCTCCATTTTCCAGAAGAGGAAACAAGCTCAGAGAGGTGGAGCAACTTATCCAAGATTATACAGCTATTAAGAGGTGCACCCAGGTAGGATTGAGATGCAAGTAGGCATTTTTGCTTCCAAAGTCCCTGCTCTTTCCACAATATGATACTGAATATTTTGTTAATATTATGAAATAAAAGTACCTCTAAAACTTCTCTGAAAATAAAGTCAAACATTAGAGAAAGAGCAGAGATCTTAGGGCTTACTGGCCTTTCCTTTGTTTTCTGTCAATGCCTGACCCCTGCCCCTCCCCACGCCCAGCCACCCTCCACCCCTAGTGTGATAAACATAGAGGAGTGCTTTCCAGATTCTCCTCCCAAGAAATACTTGCTGCTCAGCTGTGGGGAGTGCAATCACTGGGCACGTTCCAGCTGACAGCTCCCTCACGGTTTGTCTCTGGTGTGGAACTGCTTCACCTAGGTCATTCCCTTCCTAGATCAGCCCACATTCCATGAATGAGCAAAGCCTGGCCATTTTAGATCAACACAGGCACTCTGACAAACAATACTCACTCCAAAGCTCCCTGCCAGGTAGGCTAAGGCTTCATTGGTCCTGCTTCACAGTTCAAATTCTCCCTCTGCTCAGTCCAGCCACTTCCCACTTCCTTTCACAGTTGTTGATCCCTAATGAAAATGTCTTCCACCACAAACTCCATCTGCTTTTGGAGATTCCCATCTGTGACACCTTCTCTCCCTGTTTCCCTCCAACCCTGTCTTATTGCCCACGATTTTGGTAAAGAAAGATTCTGGTACTCTTCCTCTTCCTCTGTTAATTTAAATGATCTTCACTGTTTCACCAGTGCTTTTTGTTTCTGATCCTTTGTTTTCTTGAGTAGTTTCTTGGAGCCTTCTTTGGAAGCGCCAGGGGTTAGGACATGTGAAGAGCCCTTATACGTAGCTGGTACTGTATATAGCTGTTACATTTTAGAAAAAGAGAAGTGACTTACAGATGGTCAAGAAATAACAAGCTGGGTTTCTAATGATGAGACACTTAGACCTATACTTCCCTTCACTTCAAACTGTAACCTACTTGGTATGATTTTACATGGTGCAGAATGGATGTGTCTGGCACATGGTGTAAGTGACTTTGCCTATTACACTGTTGTCATAACCATACCTGCTATACTGTGGGTAACTGTGGTCTTCTCTAAGGGACCTCCCTACTCATGTGCTCTTCTCAGTATCCCACTTGTGGGATTCTTTATTCTTCTCCATTCTACTTGTCCCAGTGCAGTCTCTGGTGCTATTTCCCTTTCCATGTTCTCATCTCCTCTCCCAGTATGAGAACATTGCATGATTGTTTATTACATGTTTTTCTATATTTTTTTCTATATTTATTCCACTCTATTCTATATGGCCTTTTCCCTCCCTATATCGCCCAGCCTGCAAGGTAAGAATTCACTATTGTCTGCTTTGGGGAGGCAACTTAGATGAACAATAGGAGGTTTGCCTTACTGTTGCTAGGACAGCAAAAGAGACTCTGCTTGGAGGGTCCCCACTTAGTATAAAAGAAGCAACAGCATCATTTTGCTTTGATTTAGGCATGCACCAGAAGCACTGTCAATGCAGCAAGACTAATGACCCAAAATAAGGGAGGTAATTAATATATGGTGCTTTACATAAACTGTCATTTCATCCTTGTAAATTTTCTCAGTATTACATAGTGTCACCTTTGATTTACAAGTAATGAAAAGAACTGGGAAAGGGTAATTTACTAGCTCAGTTTCCCATATCTATGGAATAGCACTAGCAGTATTTGAACCCAGGTCTTTCTGTTGCAGAATGCAATACTTTTTGCATATCAGATGCTGACATTATCAAGAAGGCTGTGGTTGGCATGGGCCAGAGGATTCTGAAAGAATCCATGGATAGTGAATGATGCTCTGTCTTTTTTGATAGTGAAGAGGACATTTCTGAGAACCATATCAAAGCACACTAATCAAGAAAGCTATGGCACTGTGACTAAGGACAGAGGAGTCCTCTCCAGAGGCTTCCTTAGCCACAGTCATAATCCTCCACTGCCAGTCTTTGTTATTTCTTCTGGATTGTCTGATGTCAACTCAGCGACCACTTCTGGTTAAAGCTGAGAAGTAGGTTTGCAGAAACTCCTTCCATGTATGGTTCCAGGTTAGAGTTTGCCACTGAGAGAAACTCACTCAAGACTTGGAATGTGGGAGTGAAGCATAAGTCATTGTTCTCAGGAGGCTGTGACAGTCAGGTATGTGGCTTCACAGATCTCTCCATGAGCTCCCATTTCCTATTAGCCTTATGCAACTAGACCTGGTGACTTCTCAGAATTCCTGTGAGCTTTAGTTTCCTTACCTCCTCCAGTGTTTCAGGTTAAAGTCATTAGAGATATTTGTCTGATCCTCCCCGACTTTCACTCTCCTAGCTCCTCCTACTTTTTGTGAATCTAGTTTCTAAAATATATTAAATTCTTTATCATTGTAGTATTTTAGTGGCTCTATTTTCATGACTGTATGCAAACTGATTCAGGTACCCACTCTGAATTTCACCACTAGTTTTGTGTTATTATAAAATGACTCCCTAGGATTTGTTTCCCATTCCCAGCTCCAGGCTACCAATTCTCCTCAACCTAGTGGCAACTAAAGCCTAAGGAGAAGAGCTGGTTATGAGTGGGGCCCTAGACATTGTGGAAGACTCAACAGAAAGAAGTGTTGTCAGGCTTTGTCTCTTGAGCAAAGCCTGGATCCAGCACTAGAAAAGCCTAGCACAAGGAGACTAGGAGACTGGGAAAACAACATTATACTTGTTTTCCCGGTCTCCTAGACCTTCAAGAGGCCAAAAAGGAATGAACTAAAGGAATAGACAGAGTCAGTGTAGACCTGGGAAGGTAGCAGCTTTCTCCAGATACTGGTTTCCCACTTCTTGATGGCTTGCTACCACCTAGGGAGCCCCCCTTCTACTAAGCTGACCTCAATGTGCTGACAACTAAATGCTTTATAACCATTTCTGTGGGTTCAGCAATCACCAACCAGAGAGGTAAATTAGGCAATGTATACCTAAAAAAATTAAATTGATGGGAGGAGAGACAAGTGACAACTTGAGCACCATCACAACCAACACGATAACAAAATAAGAGCATATAAGGAGATTCAAGTACAGCATAAAAATAGACTTTCCAGAACTGCAAACAAAAATGTGAATTCCCCAATAAACAGTTCAGTAGATGCATTTAAGAAGAAGAGGATTATGGCTGAGACCCAAAATAGTGGTCTGGAAGATAAAGTGGAATAAGAGTCACAAAGCACAAAGTCAAAAATACAAAGACAATGAAATGATGAGGAAAAACATAAGAACCTTGGAAGACAGATCCTGAAAAATAATAAGTCTCCTAGAAGGAGAAAAGACAGTTGAGCATGGTGGCAGGCATCTATAATCTCAGCTACTCAGGAGGCTGAGACAGGAGAATCGCTGGAACCCAGGAAGCAGAGGTTGCAGTGAGCCAAGATTGCGCCACTGCACTCCAGCCTGGGCAACAGAGCGAGACTCTGTCTCAAAAAAAAAAAAAGAATGACAATAAAGCTACAGTTATCACAAAAATGTGATAACGACAAAGGAAGAACCTCTATTTTATACCTAAAAGCAATATAGTTTCCAGACAAATACATATTTTAATGTAAAAATAGTAAAAGTCCTACAAGAAAATCTAGGGAGATTTTCAACAACATACACAATCTAGAAATGGAGAGACCTTCTTAATCAATTCTCAAAGCCCAGATGTTATGAAATATATCTGACTATATATAATACTTCAAAATTTTGACAGAAGACACAATTATTAAATCAATAGGTAAACAAGAAACTGGAAACATAGTTGCACCCAGAGAACCGATAAGAGGCTTATAGCTATGATATACAAGGGCCTCTTAACAATTGACAAAGAAAAACAATCCATTCAAAAACAGGCAAAATGTAGGAAGAACCACTTCACAGAGAAGCAAATTCAAGTGGCCAATGATATTTTCAAAAGATACTCAGACTCATAAGTAAACAGAGAAACTTATGTTAATGTAACAATGAGATGACTTATTTTTATCCATAAGACTTGCAAAATTTAAAAAAAAGCAGTAAGATAAACTGTTGGTGGGATTGCAAGGGGAAATTTGTACTCTCATAAATTACTAGTAGACTTGTAAATATGTTATATGCTTTTTAAAAAGCAATAAGTCAATATTGATGAAATTAAAAACAATGTGCATACACCCTTTAACCCAGCTATTTATTCCTGGGAACCTGTTTCAGACAGAAAAAACCAACAGCATGTAAGGGTATATATACAAAGGTGTTTATTACTATGTTGCTTTTTAGTGGTAAATTATAAATTGGAAATAAAGTGAATGTCCACCAAAAGTGGAATGGCTGAATAAATTATTCTTCATCTATATCACAAAATGCTGTGCAGCCATTAAAAAGAATGAAATAGTGAGATTGCAGTTGACTTGTAGGTTTTATTGAATGGGAGTAATAGTAACAGTGATAACAGCAAACATTCACATATGGTACTGTTTTAAGTGCTTTACGTATTTTAACTTGTTGACTGCTCACAACAACTCTGTGAGATAGGTTCTATTATAATCCTCATTTTCTCAATGAGGAAACTGAAGCTCAGAGAATATAAGGCCACATAACTAGTAAAAGGCAAGAAGAGTAATATACAAAAAGGTATGAGTAACAATATCTGTAAAATAATCCATAGGTAAAGACAGGCATGGGCATATGTGTATACATACATGTTTTATATAATTATATGAGACTGGCAATGTGGAAATATAATACTCAGCTAGTAGTATGGATTATTATATATATTATATATGTAAAATATATTAAAATAATTTAGGAGCCTCAGCATTTCAAAAACAATTTCAAAGAAGTTGCAATTACTGCTTCAAGTAAGACAAAGAAAGCAAGCCTCTCCCAAGGGAAGTCCATCCAGATCCTCATCACCAAATATCTCTTGCCCCTCCTCTGTACCCCTTGACACTGTGCTGATCCCTCCCTTATAGCAGAACTACTGTAGTTAGAAATGCCAGGTGCTTCCCATCCTATCGAAGCCAAGAATCCAGTCATCACTGTGCTCTGAGATTGCCCAACTGCAGAAGGCTTCTGATATCCCACTCTTGTGCATAAATCTCAGATCTGGGGCATGGAGACAGGGAAAAGACCTGTCTCATGTACACATCTGCTTGGGAAAATAAAGCTTCGTCTTGGGACATGTTCTATCCTGCCTCCCAGCTACAGCAAAGAGATTTAAACTTTACCAACCCCATTGACACAGACCAGATTTATGCCTAAGTTTACAGCGATAAATAGGCATAGATTTCCTCTCTCAAAGAGTTCAAGTTTTTGAAGGAAATATATGCCTTTTATATTCAATAAATGTGCATTGAGTGAGGAAAATGATGGCATACATGAATAAATCAAATACAAGGTAGACAGTGAAGTGTTAAATCACAGTGCCACAAACAAAATGCTATAAGAGTTGTAGTAGGGAAGGGCAAACATTTCCAGAAATGGTTCTGTAAAGAGATGGCATTTGAGCTAGATGCAGTGTTTCTGAATGTGTGATCAGCATCATATTCTCTGAGGTTCTTAAGGGCTCCAGATCTCCTGAATCAGAAACCCCAGAAGTGAGACCCAGAAGCTGGCATTTTAAAGAAGCCTTCCACATCAATATTATGCACATTATAGTATAGACCATGAGAAATGGGGTAGATTATGGTGTGCAGAGAAGTGGGGAAGGACATATAGTCAAAGGCAATAATGTAAGTAAAGTTTCCAGGCATAAAAGCAAAAAGGAAAACAGTGGCCAGTTGAATTCAACCAGGAACATTGGAAGTGGCGAAGAGGAATAATGAGGAATAAGATTTGAAAGGTAGGCTAGGGCTAGATCATGGAGGGCCTGGGGATGCTGAGTTAAATTATTTGGCTTTATCCCAAAGGCAAGAAAAATATCGAGAGATATAAGACAAATCAAAAATATGAGGGCCTAGACTTTCACAGTACTTCCCAAATTTAGCCATGCCTTAGAATGATTGCTTGTTGTAAGTCTAGCTTCTGGGACTCCACTCCCAGACTTTCTGAATCAGAATTTCCAAAGATAAAAATCAGAAATGACATCTTTAAACAATCTTTTCAGGTGATTCCTGGGTTGACAGCCTGGCATTCGTTCATGAAACAGAGTTGGGAACCACTCCTTTACTGACAAATGCATTCCTAAGATGTTGCTTGTATGTAGAAATTTTATTAGTGGAGCCACTGTTCAAAGTACTAGGCAAGTAGACTCTTCAGAGACAACCTCCTGCAAATCTCCTTGTTCAGCAGAAGAAAAAGAAATCACTTTCTCTGTAGTGTTTCTATTAAATAAACACCCAATTTAAATGTAAAACCCATGACAACTTCCCATAAAATGTGACAACACATTTGAATGCCTGGTATTGGTGATGCTATATGGTTGTACAAATACAACATGGGAAAAATAATTTCAAAATATTTAAGTTTCCTCTATATAGCAAAATGAATGACCATAAGGTAATATTGGAAAGGAGATAGTGCTAGTAGCCTGTGATGCTGATAGAGCAGAGCTTCAAAATGGACATATCTACTACCATGTAGCCATTTTGAGGTAGCAGGGGAAGTTGAGGCACCAATATAGGTAAAAACCAGATGGTTTCTCAATTCAAGCTCCAAAAAGGATTAGGTTATATGACTTCCAAGATTTTTCTAGCTTTAATATTTTAAGTTTATGTTATTTGTACACCGTCTACCTTGAAGATGAGCAAAAGGAAAAAAAATGGGCAGCAGATGCAGTGTTCAAGTATCAGTCTAATCCATCTTTCTAAAAAATGCATAGACACAGATGATTCTGAGGCTGAAGGTTTCTTTCCTAAAGACATGAGATATTTTAAGATTGTCATTTTCATTTAAACAAAGCATATCTGTTACTAAAGTGTCTCTTCATTTTCATGAAAACACCTCAGTTTGGCTAGCTGGAATGCTGACATAGTAGTTTGCTTAGCAAATGTTCAAAAGTCAACTTTGAGCAAGAAATTGCTATTGTTTAACCTTCCAACAGCCAAGCTTGCTTCTTTTCCTCTCAGAGGGTACCTAACCTCACCCCCAGAACTTTCTAGCTTCCCTTCAATTCCAACTCCTTCCCCAATGCCCATTGCTATAAACAGGCTAGAAATCAGAGATGAGCTCTGACAGCAATATCTCAGGAAGGAAATGGAATCCAAGCAAGTCTTTTGTGCACCTGGGTTGGAATCTCTCTTTCACAAGGTCTGTCTGAACCATAGGAATCCCTGCCCTGTGCAGCTCTACATTACTGTCCACTGCTGCACAGTAGACAGGGAAAACACAGATAACCAGTGCTGTGATCCAAATTCACATTCACACAGTAATGAATCAGGAAAGACAAGGCACCTGGAATAGAGCAGCTCCAGGTAGAGTAGTTGACAGTGTTAAAATTAACATTGAGGTGCTTTCTTGCTTGCTAATTCCTTCACTTTTGGGTGAGAGGGTACAAGGAAAGGAATTAATTCCCAAACATTACTGAGGCTTGATCAGTGTGTTGGGAGCGTGGAGTTGTATTTTTATTCACAGGCTATGTCCTGCCCGGACATTTGTCTCCCTGACCTAGGCCAAGGAAACCTGGGCCTGGGTTACCCAAGAGGATACCAATTCCCATAGCATTTTCCCCAATGAGTTTGGTTTCACCTACCTTAGAAGTGGAGACGCAATGGGCCTGGTGGTGAGAAACAAGCAAGATCCCACCATGGACCAAGATCTTAAAGGGCCCTGTTGTTATTAGTGCCCACGGTCACTCGCTTCCAGGCCAGGGGCAGGAAGCTTCTTGGTCACGTCGTCACTGTGCGTTTCTGAGATTTGCAATAGTCTGCATCTGAGCCAAAGCACCCCCAGCACCCTAATTCCCTCCTGGCTTCAAGGGCTCCAGGCTGGAAAAGCAAATAGTCCAGAGTGATTGCAGGGGCCAGTAGACCCTATGCAGTTCATATCAGACTGTTCTGAGGAGTGGTAAGTAAGTCACAGGGTCTATATTGCAGCTATTTTTAGTGAAACTGAATTCCTTCCCCGAGTTCCCTCGCTTCCAACTTGTTCTAAGTGTAGGAGACCAGCTGTGGTCAGATCATCTTACTGGACCAAGGCTCTGTCAAGGCGAAGGAACAAACCAGGGAGGTGGAGCAAAGAGTTCACGGCTGTTGGTGCTTTAGTCCTTTCTCAATGTCTCAGCCATCTCCAGAGCAGTATGATCCTTTGGAAAGGAAAGTGTCACTACCCAGGGGAGTGGGCATTCCCCTCCAATCTGGCAGAAACTTGATAGGTAGATGACATGAGAGGGAAAAATCGAGAAGTTGGCAGACCTTTCCATTTTTTTCCCTCAATTCCTAAACACACACACACACACACACACACACACACACACACCCCCCACACACACGCATCAGATTCTACAGGCCAAACCCACATCTTTGACAGACTTGCCAAAAGGGTCTAGAAAAGATGTCATCATCCATGAGCCAGGCCAGAGGTGAAACTATGAGGAGGACTGGTGTCTAGTCACTTTTCAGCTGTCATTTGTTATTCTAAGAGGTAGTTTTAATGGGGAAAAAAATTCCAGGAAGATTTATTTTGGCTTTGAACTTTGGCAAGAAGTGTTAATGCAGAAGAGGCAGTTCTCCTGGCTCCTGAGCGTGCTAATTTCTCTCCCTGGCTCCATCTAGGTAAGTTTTTTTTTTACCAACTGTGGGCTATGACCCGTTAGACAGTAATGAAATCTATTTAATAGGGCATAATCAGCATTAAAAAATGAAACTAAATAAAATGTATAAAATAATAAAAAGTTTCACAGAACATACCGAGTGTTACTATATGCAATGGACTGCACTGCACATAGTAAGTATGTTCCGTAAAACTTTTGTTTCGTCTATGTACATGTGTACTCAGTCACTGCATAAAATGTATTATTTTTACTCTTGGTCACCATAAAATTCTACTTTTTTGGAAAACACTGATTTAGATGATTTGGTAGAGAAGCACATGAAGATAAATCATTTAGGACCCCCAATTTTATAAATGTTACTACTGCTACCATAACCACTATTTTAGGGGTGTTCATTATATGTCAGGCACTATTCTAAGTATTTCATTTTCATCATTTTCTTTAGTTGTTATCATAATCTTCTGTGATACCTTTATCTCAGTTTCACAGAAGCAATAGCAAAGGCTCAATATCAAGTTTAAGACGTATCAAGAAGAAGAGCTGGGTTATAAACACAGGTCTGTCTCCAAAGTATGTGCTGTTAAAAATTCTAGACCACTTCCCTCCTTAATTGGTCAATACAGAGTTAATTCCATTTGTTAAACAGATATGAAAGTCTTGGCTGTGCCAGTAGCTTTATATAAAATCAAATTAAAATGTTTAGAGAAAAATAATTTCATCTTCCTAGAAATTTCTAGTAACCTTTTATTTAAAAAGATGGTTTAATTCTGAATTAGCTAACCTATTTTACTCAGAACCCCACATCCCAAACTGAGTCTCAAGACTCTCTAATGGACATCTGAAAGATCAGCTGAAGGAATATGATTTTAAGGAACTCATTTTCATGGCCTTACCCCTCTAGTTACTTCCATTCTATTCCACACAGAAATCTTGTCCCAGGGCGCATTTGGTTTTTGTCTTTTTATAGTTTGAGCTAAATCAGTTCAACCACTTTTTGAGTTGATGAGGAAAAAAATCATAGTTATTCTACTTCCAAAATAAGCTTCTCTTTTGGGTACACAGAAAGCTCAGAAAAGGCTGAAACTTCCAAACTTCCCACTTCACATATGGGGACTACTAGGTCCTCATTACTTTCAAATTTACTTTTAAAATTCCTAGTGATTTGCTCATTTTGCAAACTTTTATGTTCTGTTGTCATTTTTGTAATTTCATGGCACATACTCTGCATGCATGCCCAGTATGTTATAGACCAGAGGTACTGGTTTCAATGACTGCCACCATGTGGAAAGTGTGTTTGTGGGGAGAGAGAGAGAGGTTAAGTAGGAGGAAAATATTGAATACAGACTCCTGCAGAGCCCCCGTGGGAGTGCAGGTTAGATGAGAGATGCCCCAAAGGGAAGTGTTTCCTGGCTGCTTGCGTGGATCAGAGCTACACCACATGGCTACTGGCTTCAGAATGGCATTTTCTCCAAACCAGGGAAAGCTGAAACCTGACTTAACTGGCGATTAGCTTCTCTGTAGCAGATCCTGGCTTCTCATCAGAGCTTCTCTGATCTTCTTTGTTTGGAATGAAAACTAATTGACTCATAAACACATGCAGAATTTCCAGGCAAGAAGTTCTCCATTGTTACCAGTGGCATGACCAGACGCTGGGATCACAGGTGCTGTCAGGAATTCAGCCCAAATCTTAGCTCCCCACCATGCAGGCCCTGCAGCTTCCTGGCTGGGCTTGGCTTTTAGGGGCAGAAATTCACCCCCACCTGTAGCCACATCCTTCCGATGCTTTTCAAAACAGGAACAGTTGTCTCAGTCCTCGCATTCTCCTGGCTATTCTATTTTTGCCAGAATGGAATAGGATATTGCAGGGCTTCTCCAGCCAGAACTGAGCAGATTTGTCTAAAAGGAGCCCAGGACTCCTGGCCTCAGGGCTCCCCACCCCAGGGCATGCTCCTGGCTGTGTCTTTTCCAGTCACCACATTCGCAGAAGCAGTGTGGAAAGGACAAAGAAAAGGGGCTCTACTTATCAACCTTATCACTCTGCTGAAAGCTTCGATGAACAAAGGGACATTTAATAATAGAATTTCTTCTCTGATATTTATAGAACCAATTGCTCAAAGCTGTTTTAGGTTTTATTTTTTTAAATCCCAGCCTTTGTTACAACTTCCTGCACAACTGGAGCAGAAGCCAGGTATTAGCAGCTCCACTTTGCAGACCAGGAGACTGAGGGATCAATGGAGAGAGACTCTTCCAAGTATGGACAACAAGCAAAAACAGCTGAGAGCTGTCTATGTCTGAAAGCACAGAGCCCCATTCAAACATCTTGCTAGGAAGATGAGGCTGTGGTCTTAACTCACTGACTCACTGACTCACTCACTTGATCATCCATTCACTTAGCATTAAGTTCTGATTATTTCCTAGCCACTGCACTAGGCACCAGGGATACAGAGATGAATATGTTATGCTCTCCTGTTTCTTCAACAGATAAATTTCAAGGAAGCAAAAGAAGGAGGGAAAACTTAATGATTGAAAGACATTTGAAATATACATGAACCAAATGTAATATGTGGACCCTGTTTGGATCCAGAATGAAACATACCAAATGCAAGAACACATTTATGAAACAAGAGGGAGTGGATATTTAGCAGTTAAGGAATTGTTGTTAATTTTTTAGATGTGATATAGTTACTGTGTTAAAATTGCCTCACCATTTAGAGCTATATACCAGAGCACTTATAAATGAAATGACATGATGGTTGAACTTGAAGGGAATGGGTAGAGATATAGAATAACCAATAATGCCCTTGAGTTGATAATTGTTGCAGCTGAACAATGGGTATAGGGTAGTTCATTGTACATTTCTCTTTAGTTTTGTGTATGCTTGAAAATTCCCACAATAGATACATAAAAATAATGCTTTTTAAATAGAAGTCATGGTGTGATAGCTGCCTTCAGGAATTCCTGGAGTCTGCGTTTTCTAGAGACCCTTACTGACAGCCATTTTTGATAAGCCCACCCTCTCCTGAGCTAGAGAGGTCAACATCAAGTAACCTGAGGCCCCAGCATAGGGCTGCAAGTTCAAAAACAAGGCAGCTGGAACACTGCAAGGCAGGACAGGAGTAACTCTGACTGATGTGGGTCTTGATGTCATTTCTCTCCCTATCAAAGGCTCACCAGCTGATTTTTGAACTGGGAGGGCCCTAAGGTCCTCAGATAGGGAAACAGGTTGAGTGGCTGGAAGTGGTTTCCCAATGCTACACAGCAAACAAGTGATAAAATTAACAGTAAAATCTGGGGCCTTTGACTTCCATAGCAGGACCATATTTTTTAAACATGTATAATATGCCCCCTACATGGCAACAATCATACTAGGTACTATGATATAGTAATTTCATCATCAGATCCTCAAATATGGAGAAATCAATATTTATTCCTTTCTGTTGCACTTAGTCCAGTGTCCCCCACACCACACAGTAAACACTTGACTGGAATTGGATTTAATCAGGGTTGGGTCCTGAAGAACAATTTTTGTCATTAGGGTGGTAGGCTTTAATCCAATATGACTGCTGTCTTTTTCAAAAGGGGAAATTTGGACATAGAAATGGAATTATACAGAGGGAAGACAATGTGAAGAGAGATAAGGAGAAGACGGCCATCTACAAGCCAAGGAGAGAGGTCTGGGACATATCCTTCCCTCATAACCCCCTGAAGAAACCAACCTTGCTGACACCATGATATTGAACTTTTAGCCTCTAGGTATGTGACGCAAAATATTTCTGCTGTTAAAACCACTCAGTCTGTGGTACTTGGTTATTGCAGACCTAGAAAATTACTACAGCATATATGAGTAGGCAGCTGAGTGGGGGAGGAGGAGGCTGAAAAAGGGTTGATGAAGAAATTCATTCCACAGATGCGTATTGTACCCCTTTGATGTGGTAGGCACCGTGCAAGTGCAAGGCACCATGGGGGCTATAAAGATAACCTTTTGCTTCCAGTGTCCTGATAAGTGGTAGTCATAGAGATGACATGTTCATTCACAACTATAATATAGGAAGGCAGAAAGTAACTAGAACCATGAAGGAAGTACTGATAAAGTGCCAGTGAAGTTCGGAACGGGAGAAAGAACTCTCTCAGCTAAGAGAAGGAGAGAATTAGAGAAGACTAAATATAGAGGGTATCAGTTAAAGTATATCTTAAAGATTGAATAAAATTTGGACAGGCTAAGATATCAGGAAAGGGTATTCCAGTGGAAGAAACAGCATACGCATAAACTTGGCAGAGATATAAAAAAAGGGGACTCCTGTGGGAACAGTGAGGAGTTTTTCAGATAAGGGTCTAAGGTTGATGAAAGAGAATCTGAGGAAAAAAAGCTATCCAAAGGTATGCAGGAAACCAGTTAGAATGCAGTTGTAGGAGTGTAGCTGAGATAGAGAATGGTGGCCTAAAATAGGATAGACATAGAGCATAAGATTTAAGGCAGAGAAGGTAGCTCACAATGGACTTATTGAAACTTTTTCTCAGGTTCAGTGCTATGGTACACAGAGGGGTTGAAGTCACTTGGTTTAGTAATCTACCAGGACTCTGATGAGTCAGAGTGTTCCTGCTTGGGGCCAAGCTCATGCTAGGCTCTGACTGAGGCCTCCAGAGTCAGGAGTGAGCAAAACCATGGCCAGTACCCCTAGAAAGCTCAAGCTGGGGAAGATGGGGCCAGTATATACACAACTGATTGCACATTCATTTCACTCCACTTTGAGAAATGCTAAGAAGGTGATATATGGGATACTGAGGGTGTGCGTGTCTGTGTGTGTGTGTGAGTGTGTGTATATGTGTGTGTGTGTCTGAGAGAGAGAGAGAGAGAGAGAGAGAGATACCTTCCTAGTCTGAGCATTCATCAGTCTGAGCATTCATAGAGGGAAGGCTTCTAAGAGGAAGTGATACATCCATTGAGACCAGAAATTAAAGAAAATGTGTGGTGAAGTGGTAGGGATTGAAAGGAAATCCTCTAAAGTAATAGGAAGACTTTGAATTGGGGAAAACTTTGAGAGAAGGTTAATGTAGTTGTAGCCCAGAGAGCTAGGGTGAGCATGGCATGAGATGAAGTTAGAAAGGCAGAGAGAGAATATATTATACAGGGCCTTATGGACCATGGTAAGGAGTAGAAACTTTATTCTGAAAGCAGTGGGAAGCCATTAAAGTGTTCTAAGCAAAGGGTTGACATGCTGAGATTTGCATTTTTAAAATATCCTACTGGCAGCATTGTGGGAACTTGAATGGTAGAGATAGGAAAAGAAACAGGGGACCAAATGGCTAACTGTTACAGAGAACCAAGTGAGAGACTACAGTGGCATGGAATAGGGGGATGGAATGAAGATGGAGGGAAGTGGACACATTTGATAGGAATTTAGGAACTAGAATAAACAGCATTAGGTGCCTCTTTGGAAGCGGGGGTGGAGTGGGAGGAGTCAGGGATGACTCCTTCATTTTGGGCCAGAGCAGCTAGATGGTAGGAGTAGGGATTTCAGTGAACATATTTAGGAGTGAGTGAAGGTCATGAGATAAATTTTGAAATTCCATGCCCAGTGTTTGTTGAGCAGTACAGTATGGATGTAGTGGCTTCACCAGGCTGAAGGCTAAGTTTGTGTAACATCCTCTCATTTAGAGCAATCTGTAGGCTAAATCACTGACCAACCTGGGTGTCATGATGCCCCACTCCTCGTTCTTGCCCCTGTGAGTATATCTAGTGATCATGCTGGGTCTGTGCTCCCTGTGATCTATGTTCTGTAGGAGCTACTTATCTGGGACCTTGTATGGATAGGTTCGGCCTTTGGGCAGTATGAAACAGGTAGAGTCAAAAACAAGGAGACTCTGGATCAGTCTGGAAGTTCTAAAACAGACCATAAGGCCACTCCCACTCCCACCTCCCACCTAGAGAAACTTCATGTATTTTCCCAGTCATTATCCCGTTTGTTCTCCACAGCACTACTATGACAAAGACAGGAAATGAAACAGCTGACAGATGTGGAGACAGGCCAGAGAAGGTAAGTAACCTGTCCAAGTCATTTAACAAATACTCAATGTATGTGCTTTGGGGACTGTACCTTCTTGGCCCATCTCTCTCTCTCTTTCTACCTCTCATTATCCCTAGCATTTAGCACATGGCTTGGCACAGAGAAGGGACACAGCAAACACTTAGTGAAAGATATAAAATGATATCGTTTATCTTAAGAAACAAAAGAAACAGCAGCACCTTCTAAATCTCTCTAGACATCATCTAAAGTTCCAATCTAAAGCTGTCTGGATGCCCTTTACAGAAATACAAAACATGCCCTATAAAACAAGTAGTTTTAGGCAAACTATTTTTATTTTTTATCATTTGTTATACATCTAAACATTCTAAAGTGCTAGGTGTAGTAAATGGTGGGAACTACCCTTCTACCAGCCATACGATCCTTTGTTTAAGTAAATTTAGTTAAGTGCCTTCAATAGACATAGAAATTGCCATCTGGGAATATGAAATCTGCAAGGGAAGCAGTAGACCTTTATTATTAGAAGCCTGGATAAGCAATAAAATTGGGAATGCTGGAGATGGGGAGTATAGGTTAGGGGGATAAGGTAGAAGAGGAAAACAGCTCTTTTCGTGGGAGAATCCATAAAGGCAGAGACAGAGGCATACAGCATGGACCTTAAGAGGAAGCTAGCTTTGGAGCTGCTTACGTGCCTCAGGCTGACATCTGCTTGTCATTAAGGCAACCTTACCAAAAAGGCCAGTGTATTTCTGGTTGGAGAGGTGAGGGAGAATGGCAGAGAGGGACTTCTTTCTCTATTCATTGCAAATGACAGAAACCCAGTTTAAGCAGGCTTTCCCTGTCAGACTGGCCCCTTTCTGAGGACCTCAGAGATATAAATCTACTAAAAAGAGATCTATTTTCCAAAACTTCCAGCCAAAACTCTAGAATTGAGTTCCATTGAACTGGACTGAGTTCCTTGTTTAATCCTAAACCATCAATGTGGTGAAGAGGCTGGAATTCATCAATAGGCCAGGCCTAAGGCATATATCTACACCTGAGGGATGAATGGGCACAAATCCCACCCAAACTATTTGGAGTGAGAAGGGAGGCCAAATGATTCTTCAATGAAAAGTTAACATCATCAGAAGATGGGGAGATTAATGCTGGGTAGGCAGAAACAACCAAAGTGCACTGACCAGAGGATAAGACTGCGAAAAATAACACATATGGAAATGTCTGAGGGGGATGAGTCAAGGTAGGAGATGAGAAAACAGCCATGGATATGGATGGGCAAGGAGTGTTTGTGGGAGACAAAAGGCCTTCTTGAGACCATTTGGATGTCCTTCAAGGATTATTTCTTTGTGTTTGGGACAGTGACACAATTCTTCATGGAACTAATGAGAAAAATGCTCCTCTGCTGGAATACCCAAAAAAGAAGCACCATTTGTGTACAGGAATTTGAGACCAGCCTGGGCAACATAGTAAGACCCTGTGTCTACAAAAATTTTTTCTTAAAAATTAGCCAGGCATGATGGTGCATGCCTAGAGTCCCAGCTACTTGGGAGGCTGAGGTGGGAGGATTGCTTAAGCCCAGGAATTCGAGGCTGCAGTGAGCTGTGGTCATGCCACAGCACGCCCGCCTGGATGACAGAGTAAAACCTTATCTCAAAAAATAATAATAATAAAGGAGGGGCTGAAGCTGATCATGTGCTGGGGAGCAGCAAAATGCATGGACTAAGCAAGTGTGCATAGTTTTGTGTGTGTGTGTGTGTGTGTGTGTGTGTGTGTGCTTGGTTCTGCTGTTCCAAGCTCCTTCATAAATATTTGCTATTACAAAGGAAAACATGATTAGTCCTGTGCAACAGAGTACCACCAGGCATAATCTGGTTCCCCATATTACTAGGGCAGTTGGATAGTAGAAATGAGAAACTGAAAACTTGTCTATCTACCTGTTGGGGTAATTCCATCTCATTCAGCTTTAGTTTTCTTGTATGGAAACTGCAGATAATAATATTGTGTTCATAAATACTTAGCATCCTACCTAGTTCATGGTAGGCACTCAAAAGTGGTAGTTTCGTTTCTGCTCTACCCACTTCCCATATGCATACACACCCCAAGGTGAGAAGGAAAGCCAAGGCCTTTTCCTAAAAGCATCTGTTCGCTCATCAGCCCACCCTTAGCTGGAAAGCCTGAAAACAGAAATAAACCATGCTATCTTTGTGCCCTTCCTCACTACTTGAGGTCACTTGTAATTACATGATGACCTTCTCTATCTTAGTTGCTCAGGAATCTAGGATTGTTACTGGTCTTTTCGTTCTGATCATTCTGCCTTACCAGTAGATTGAGAGATTCATAACATTTCCAAAATTTAAGTGAGCTGCAGGAGTAATCTGGTCTGATTCTCTTCCCTGTTTTACAGATAAGAAGACTGAGGCCCAGAGGGGAGAAGTTGGCTCAAGTTTTCCATAGTATCTTAGGAACAGAGTCAGGGATAGATATTGGGACTGAAAGACCAGTGTTCCTTTCTCCTACTGCACAGCTGTTACAAAGCTGATTTGTTGTTTTCACCAAATGTAATATATACTTTATCAGCTAAACCAACATCTTTCAACATACATCTATAATAAGGGCTTGCAGGAATGAGGCAAAGAGATTAAATGGGGACTACATTTCAAAGAAAAGAGTCATCCTTCTATTTATCCAACCAGGACTGATTAAATGTAGTAGGGGATGTGGAAGAAGGAGGTCTCTGGGTCTGACTCATATGTCACATATTCACAGAGGATCTCAGAGTTAAATTTTTGACTAATCATTAAATTACAATAATGACAACAACAGGCACATGGTACTTGCTAGGTACGGGGACCTATTCTGAGCCCTTTATAGATGATAGCACATATAATCCAAATGATGTTAAGAACTTCAGTGATACTTTAAGTGCATGTTAAAATTGTTACTATGTTAATATTTTAAAGATAATACAAGTGTTGTGACCCTATTTTGGCATCACTTGTTTTCTTAATACATCATGAGCTTCAAACAATGAAAGAAGTCTGGATCTATTGACCTTGGAAAACCTCTGCCACCATCTATCCTCCATCATCCATCATCCATCCATCTATCATTTATCATCTATTGTCCATCCATCCATCCATCTACCCAACCACCCATCCATCCACCCAATCATCCATCCATCTGACATTGCTGAGTTCTTCCCATACACCAGGACCTGGGGTTGGTGTCAATGATATGCAGATGGAGAGAACATAGTACCTGTGCTTGAGTTGTTCACAGTTTATTTGGTAGAGGAGGAATAAATATGAACAAACCATAGAGCATGGAAACCACTTGGAAACAGTAGCATAGAGTACACAGAGGAGGTACCTCGCCCAATCAGTTTGCTTGATTGTTTTAGAGGGAAGTGTAAAGGAAGACATGCCCAAGAAAGTAACACCTCAGAAGAGACCAGGAGAATAAGAATAGAAGATTCCAGTGAGAATTCTTCAGCCAATAAGTCATAACATTCTTGGAATATCTGATGAAAGTTATCACTCTAGATAAATACATTTATGTATTTGCACATATATTTCACCTTTTCAGAGGTAAGTTTAAAATTCAGCTCCATCACTCAATAGCTGTGAGATTTTAGTTCTCAGTAACCTAATTGGTAAAATGAAAGTAACAATAACACTTGTAGTTCTCTTGGAGTAGTTGTCACCATCACATCCAAAACTGTATGTCAGGTGCCTGCAGAGACTTGGCAATCAATAAGTTGTAGTTCCTTTTTTTCCCTAAGTGGAATTTAATTTTCAAAAGCAATGAGATGACAACATAGCCAAGAGGGTAAATTGATCTTTTCTTGTTTCTTATGGAGTCCATTTTTTTCTGCCTCTTCTATCATGCAGGTTAGTCTATTTAGCCTCATTTTCCCAAGTGGCTTATTATGGTCAACCTCTTAAATTATTTGGAATCCATTAGGGTATCAAGAGATAGGATTCCTGATTCCTGCTCAGGGTGAGAGGCAGTTCTTTCCCTTGTGGAAATCTTTTTCTACCTAAAATGACTTCAATGCCTTCCCTTGCAGGGCCCTTAGAAGTCTCTCAACCACATTCCAATCCCCAATTCTAACAGAAAAATGGCATGGGCTGCATCAGACCTTTGGTAAAATATCTCCCCCACCCCAACTAATGTCTTAGCTTACCTGCTACGGTCTATGTTAGTTTTCTAGGGCTGTTGTATACAAATTGATTGGTTTAAAACTACAGAAATTTATTCTTTCACAGATTTGGAGACCAGAAGTTGGAAATCCAAGTGTGGGTGGGGTGGTTCCTTCTGAAGGCTCTGAGGGAGAATCCAGTGGCTGCTGCCTCCCTCCTAGCTTCTGTTGGTTGCCCTCAACCTTTGATGTTCATAAACACACCATTCCAATCTCTGCTACCATCTTCACATCCTCCTCTTCTCTATGTCTCTCTCAATATCAAGTCACCCTTTCCTCTATCTAAAGAGGACACTTGTCATTGGATTTAGAGTGCATCCAGATAATCCACAATAATTTCACATCAAGATCCTTAACCTAATTACTTCCACAAAGACCCCTTTTCCACATAATGTCACAACCATAGGATCTAGGAATTAGGACTTGGACATACCTTTTAGAAGTCCATTATTCAAGCCACTATAGGTCTTATTTCTTTGACCAAATCAAGCCTTTTCAATCCTTGGGTTTAGGCTTTGTTTTTGTGATGTCACTACATTTGAGTAAAAGAAGAGAAAAACAAGATCAGTTACAACTTGGTGCCAGACACAGTGATGGGAACTGTATACACATTGTCTTATTGAGTCCTCACAGTCTTTGCAGAAGGCAGATGTCATGATAATCCCTATTTTGCAGATGAGGATGAGAGTGATTCAGTAATTTTTCTCAGGTCACAAAGCTAGTTAGTACATAGTGAAGCTGACATTCAAACTCATCTGTGCCTAATTCTGAAACTTAATTGATTGGGCATTGACCCTGGGCAAGGTACCCTTCTATGTGTTTTACAAATCAAAACACACCTGACATTCACAAGAACCCTACATGTTGAGTACGTTATTAATAGCTCCTTACCCCAGACATGAGAAATTTGAGGCACGGTGAGATTTAGTAATTTGCCCAAGATAATATATCAAAAAGAGCAACCATGAACCTGGATGTCCTTCATCACTGAGATTAAAAACAAAGGTTTACTGAACACTTACTACCTGTCACACACTTTGTTTTTTCACATTGAGTCTTCCCTGGAAACCTATGAAACAGATACTATAATTATTCCATTTGATAGAAGGGAAAATGAGACTTGAAGAGGTGAAATGACTTGTCCATGAATGACAGAAGTAAAACACAAACCCAAGTCTTTGCAGTTGGCCAGCTCTGTTCTTTCCAATGGCCTTTATTGCCTTCCAGAGTTATGTAGATCTAGTGAGATAATGTGGTGATTGGGTCTCATTTTGAAAAGAAGGGTCCTATGGAAAACTAAGTAATTATCAGTATCCTTCTGGTACTTCTCTTCATCATCATCATCATCATCATCATCATCATCGTTGTCATTATTGTCATCAATATCAAAGTATTACTGTAGTTTCCCACCAGAAAAGTTCAAGGCCAGGCACAGCAGTGCCCAGGGGATGCAACCGGCTTGCACAGCTCTGATCTGACTCTGATACTTTTGAGAAAAAAAATTACATAACCTGAGGGAGAGAGGATGAGTTGGCATAAAGCACATAGGTCAGTCACATTGTAGTCATGTTTGAAGTGTCTACTTAGGTATTAAGTATGTGCTTCTTGGAAACAGCTGAAAAGAGGGTCAGGACAGAACCACACACACCCTGCACACAGGACTGCACAAGGGACTGAGAAAGTAGAACATGAAGGTGCAACAGAACCATGTGGCACCAAGGGCTTCTCAAGGTGAGCCAGCTGTTAAAAATGCTGGGGCATGGTTGGCGATAGGGGAGGTTAGAGTTAATGCCATCAGAAATGCAGTCTGCATATGTACCCTAGAGGTAGGGGGCAGCAGGGATCCAAGCACACAGAGCATGTTCCCCAATATACTGGCTTTCCTCGAGTTTCTTTCTGAATGACATGATCAGTCCCGAACCTTCAGGTGGCCTTGACTTCTTCTTCATCTCTATTGCCTATGTGACTTGCATTGTGGCCCTGGTCCCAGAAGTCTCCACAGGTGCTAAGTCTCTTTTGAGAAACTGTTTCTCTTTCACCATGACTATGTGACTCTAGGAAGCTGCCATCCCTAGCACCTCACCTCCCATCCCTGCTATTGTTTTGGAGGTAAGTCCAAATATATAGTGCTCATAAGATACAAACATGGCCAATTCACATTCTTTTCTTGGATTTTTCTCATTGGAGCTAGAGATGAAAACCTTTTTGTTCTTGCATCAATGGCATGGAAGGACGTGAACCTGAGGCAGCCCTGTAGTCAAGTTTCTCACCACATGAAGAATGCCAGCCTCCAGCAGGAAAGAATACAGCTGACGCATAAACAGAAGACAGACAAGAGGAAGAAAGAATGCTTAAAAGCATTGTTTTTCTTTCTGATTTCCAGCTGTCCCCAAGGTCAGTGCTATTCTTGTCCTTTCCCTGGTTTGATAATGGGAACAAATATATTCTGACGTTTTGTGGAGTTTAAGCTCAATTGAATTGTGTGTCTGTTACTTGCAACCAAACAGCTCATATGCCAGTAAGAGTCATAGTAATTTTATGTAGTCTAAAACATTGGTTGCCTCATAAGATTTTTTTTTGAGTCAGCTAACCCAATTTTATAGATAAGGAAACTGAGAAACAGAAAAGTTAAATGAATTGCACTAAGTCCCACAGCTATTCAGTAGGAAAGCCTGGAATCTGTGTTTTTCCTTACCCCTTGCTGCTAAATATTGTTAATTTCACCCCTGTAATACCTTCTTGTAGCCTTCATTTCTTTTCAGTACCTTCTGTCGTCTACCTAAGTTAGGGCACCCTTCACCTCTTTCCTGGTATACAACAGTAACATCCTCACTAGTTCCCCTGCCTCTCCCCATCTCCAGTTCATTGTTTCCCAATCAGTATTCCTAAAACATATTCACTGGTTGTGTAATTTACTCAGTTAAAAAAATATTTGAGGGCTTCCTGTTGCCTATTCAATTAACTTGTTAGCCTAGCATTCAAGGCCATTCAAAAATCTGAGCATCATCAACCTTTATATGTTTCTCTTCCTTTCCCTTGATTGTCATTATCCAGATTCCAGTTACAGCAGACATACCCTATGCATTCCTGCTTCCAATCCTTTGCTCAAGTACATTTTCTATCCAAACTGCCTTCGTGTCCACTAAGAAAATTCAACTGGTTCTTTAAGGCCCATCTCAGAGGTCATCATTTCATATATCCTTCCCAGGGCTACTAATTATCCATCATGTTCCTCTCTCAGATCCTGATGGATCTTTTCTTCCCCCTTGTTTAGGGCACTTTTCTCATTCTTCTGAATATTACAGCCATCCTAAGGTTTTTCTTAAAAGTTTTACCAAGCCAAGAGTGCCTGGAGGACAGAGTCTGTGCCTTTCTTCCTGTTTTCATTCAACATGCATTTTGAGTATCTTCTGTATGCTTGGCCCTGTGCTTTGTGCTGGGTATAGTTAACATTATTAGATAACATGCAAAACACTAGTCTAAGACGTTTATGTACATTAGCTCATACAATTCTTAAAATAATTCTACAAAGTAGGTATTGTTGTGCTCATTTTACAAATGAAGAAACAGAGGCTCAGAGAAGTTAAGTCACTTGCCCAAAGTGGCATAGTTGGAATACAAACGCATGCAGTCTGGCCCCAGAGACTGTGCTCTTAAGCACTACACAAGGCTGCCTTTGAATGCCATCTCCTCGGAGTGATCCAAGATGGCTGAGTAGAAGTTACTGTGGTCTGCAGCACTCACAGAGAGAATGAAAAAGGGCATGTGAATTCAGCACTTTCAACTGAGATATCCAGGTTCTCACATTGGGACTGACTGGAGGAGCAGCTTGACCCATGGAGAATGAAGAAAAGTCGGGAGTGAGTGATGGCCCACTGAGAGCAGCATGGAGCCAAGGGAGGCAACTCCAGCCCAGGGAAGCAGTGAGTGACTGTGTGACCCTGTCTGGGAAACTATGCTTCCCCCATGGATCTTTGTGACCTGTGGATCAGGAAATTCCCTTTGTGAGTCCACGTTACCACGGCCTTGGGTCTAACACACAAAGCTGTGTGGAGTTTCAGCAGAGCAGCCACTAGGACACACACAGAGACCCAAAAGTTTACATATACTGGCTCTGAGTTTCCCAGCAAGGTGGGAATTCCTCCTGTACATATTCCTAGAAAGGGAGCTGAATCCAGGGAGACAGGAAGCATGTTTCTGTAGGCTCCACTTCCACAGCACCTCACAAGTTAAGATTAACTAGCTTGAAATTCCAGCCCCCAATGGCAGTGAGTTGGAGTCTACTTGAAATGGTCCAAGCTCCTGGTGGGACAGCCACCATTTCTGTGATTCAGCAGACTCAGCTGCTTCAGCCTTCCAGCTGTGGAGAATACAGATGATTCAGACAAGGAAGGGTACCCCACAATGCAGCACAACTGCCTTGCCAGATTGTGGCCAGACTGCTTCTTTAAGCAAGACCTTGATCCATTCTTCCTCACTGGGCAGGACCTTCCTGCAGGGGCTTTAGCCTCCAGCAAGGGTTCCATGGACAAAGCTTTGATCTCTACCTGGGACAGAGCTCCTGGGGGGAGGGGCAGCCACCATTTCTGTGGTTCTGTTGACTCAGCTGCTCCAGCCTGCTGGCTTTGGAGAATACAGGTGATCTGGATAAGGAAGCCCCCTACCCTGACCCTCCAGTGTAGCACACCTGCTCTACCAAAAAGCAGCCATAATGCTTTTTTGGGCAGGTGCCTAATCCCATTCCTCCTGACTGGGTGAGACCTCCCAATGGGGGTCTTCAGCCACCTCGTACTGGTGCATGCAGGCCAGCAACAGGTCAGTAATCCCTGGGACACAGCTTCCAGAGGAAGGAGCTGGCAGCCATCTTTGCTGTTTCATGGTCTTCACTTGTGATACCTCTGGGTACAGGAGAAATTGAAGTTACTGGGGTCTGGAGTGGACCCCTAGCATGCAGCAGTCTTACAGTAGAGTGGCCTGACTGTTGAAATAAAAACAAACAGAAAACAACAACAACAACAACATACCCACAAAAGCCTCATTCAAAGGCCAGCAACCTCAAAGATGCAAGGTAGGTAAGCCCAAAAAGATAAGAAAGAATCAACACAAAAACACTGAAAAGTCAAAAAGCCAGAGTGCCTCTTCTACAAATGACCACAACAGTTCTCCAGCAAGGGCACAGAACTGGGCTGAGGCTGAGATGACTGATTTGACAGATGTAGGCTTCAGAAGGCGGGTAACAATGAACTTCACTGAGCTAAAGCAGCATGTTGTAACCCAATGCAAAGACACTAAGAATCATGATAAAACAGTACAGAAGCTGATAACCAGAATAGCCAGTTTAGAGAGGAAGATAACCTACCTGATGGAGCTGAAAAACACAACACAAGTACTTCACAATGCAATCGCAAGTATCAATAGCAGAGTATATCAAGTGGAGGAAAAAATCTCAGAGCTTTAAGACACCTTTCTGAAATAAGTCAGGTAGACAAAAGAAGAGAAAAAAGAATGAAAAGGAATGAACAAAACCTCTGAGAAATATGGCGTTACATAAAGAGGCCAAACCTATGACTGATTAGGGTACCTGAAAGACACAGGGAGAATGGAACAAAGTTGGAAAACATACTTTAGGATATCATCCAGGAGAACTTCCCAAACCTAGCAAGACAAGCCAACATTCAAATTTGGGAAATGCAGAGAACCCCAGTAAGATACTCAATGAGAAGATCAACCCCAAAACACATAATCATGAGAATCTCCAAGGTTGAAATGAAAGAAAAAATGTTAAGGGCAGCCATAGAGAAAATCCAGTTCATCTACAAAAGGAAGCCCATCAGACTAACAGCAGACCTCTCAGCAGAAACCCTAAAAGCCAGAAGAGATTGGGAGGTAATATTCAACATTGTTAAAGAAAAGAATTTTCAACCCAGAATTCCACATCTGGCCAAACTAAGCTTTATAAGTGAAAGAGAAACAACATCCTCTTGATACAGGCAAATGCTTAGGGAATTCATCACCACCAGACTTGCTTTGCAAGAGCTCCCAAAGGAAGCACTAAATATGGAAAGAAAAAAGCATTACCAATCTCTGCAAAAACACACCAAAGTACACAGACCAACAACACTATAAAGCAACCACACAAATAAGTCTGCAAAATAACCAGCTAACATCATGATGACAGGATCAAACCCACATATATCAATACTAGCTTTAAATGCAAATGGGCTAAATGCCCCAATTAAGACACAGAATGGCAAGCTGAATGAAAAGACAAGACCCATTGGTGTGCTGTATTAAAGAGACCCATCTCACATGCAAATACACACATAGGCTCACAATAAAGGGATGAAGGAAAACTTACCAAGCAAATGGGAAACAGACAAAAGCAGGAGTTGCAAGCCCAGTTTCCAGCAAAACAGACTTTAAACCAACAAAGATCAAAAAAGACAAAGAAGGGCATTACATAATGGTAAAGGGTTCAATTCAACAAGAAGAGCTAACTATCTGAAACATCTAGATTCATAAAGCAAGTGCTTAGAGACCTTCAAAGAGATTTAGACTCCCACTTAATAATAGTGGAAGACTTTAACACCCCACTGACAGTATTAGACAAGTCATCAAGACAGAAAATTAACAAAATATTTAGAACCTGAACTCAGCTCTATATTAAGTAGACCTGATAGATATGTACCAAACTCCTGACTTATTTAACAGAATATACATTCTTCTCATCACCACCTGGCACTTACTCTAAAATTGATCACGTAACAAACAAGAAGTAAAATATTCTTCAGCAAATGCAAAAGAACTGAAATTATAACAAAGTCTCATAGCACAATCAAATTACAACTCAAGATTAAGAAATTCACTCAAAAGCACACAGCTATGTGGAAATTGAACAACCTGCTCCTGAATGACTTTTGGATAAACAATGAAATTAAGGCAGAAATCAAGAATTTCTTTGAAACTGATGAAAACAAAGAGACAACATACCAGAATTTTTGGGATACAACAAAAGTGGTATTAAGATGGAATTTATAGCACTAAATGCCCATATTAAAAAAGCTAAACTGTCCCCTCCTTTCTTCCCTTCTTCCTTCCACGCCTTCCTTTTGCCTCCCTGCCCTTTTCCCCTCCTCAGGTTCTTTCCTACTTCTCACCAGCTTTTCCACCTTCCTTCTTCCCCTCTTCCCTGGCTCCTATGCTGTGATATATATTTTTGTATTATCTCTTTCTTCTTCTTGTGGTGATCATCTTGAATTACTGTAGGATGTAAACTTCAAAATTTTCAAATAAAGTCTTTGCAAGATTAAAAAAAAAAAAAGCTAAAAAGATCTCAAGTTAACAAGGTAACATCTCAACTAAAAGTACTATAGAACCAAGAGCAAACAAATCCCAATGCTAGCAAAAGACAAGAAATAACCAAGATAAAAGCTGAACTGAAAGAGACAGAGACACAAAAAACACTTCAAAAAAGTCAGTGAATCTAGGAGCTGTTTATTTGAGAAAATTAATAAAATATATAGACCATTAGCCTGGCTCATAAAGAAAAAAAGAGAAAAATCAAATAAACACAATCAAAAATGATAAGGGGGATATTACCACTGACCCCATAGAAATACAAACAACCATCTGAGAATATTATAAATACCTCTATGCACATAAACTAGAAAATCTCGAAGAAATGGATAAATTCCTGGGCACATACACCCTTCCAAGACTGAATCAGGAGGAAATTGAATCTATGAATAGACCAATAATGAGTTGTGAAATTGAGGCAGTAATAAATAACCTATCAATCAAAAAAGGCACAGGACCAAATGGATTCACAGCTGAATTTTACCAGAGGTACAAAGAAGAGCTGGTATCATTTCTATGGAAACTATTCCAAAATATTGAAAAGAAAGGACTCCTCCCCAACTAATTCTTTGAGGTCAGCATCATTCTGATACCAAAACCTGGCAGAGATACAACAATAAAAAAAACTTCAGGCCAATATCCTTGATGAACATGATGCAAAAATCTTCAATAAAATACTGGCAGACTGAATCCAGCAGCACATCAAAAAACTTATCCACCACAATCAAGTAGGCTTCAACCCCAGGATGCAACAAAGGCAAATCAATAAATGTGATTCATCACATAAACAGAACTGAAGACAAAAATGACATGATTATCTCAATAGATGCAGAAAAGGCTTTTGCTAAAATTCAACATTCATCCATGTTAAAAGCCCTCAATAAACTAGAAAATGAAGGAACATAACTCAAAATAATAAAAGCCATATATGACAAACCCATTGCCACCACTATACTGAATGGACAAAAGCTGAAAGCATTCCCACTGAAAACCAGCACAAGGCAAAGATGCCCTGTCTCATCACTGCTATTCAACATAGTATTGGAAGTTAGGATTAGAGGAAATCAAATTATCTGTATTTATGAGTGACATGGTTCTATATCTAGAAAACCCCATCGTCTCAGCCCAAAAGCTTCTTACGTTGATAAGCAACTTCAACAAAGTCTCTGGGTGAAAAATCAATGTAGAAAAATCACTAGCATTTCTATATACAAACAGGCAAGCAGATAGCCAAATCATGAATTCACAACTGCTACAAACAGAATAAAATATCTAGGAATACCGCTAACAAGGGAAGTGAAGGACCTCTTCAAGGAGTACGACAAACCACTGCTCAAAGAGATCAGAGAGGACACAAATAGAAAAACATTTCATGCTCATGGATAGGAAGAATCAGTGTCATGAAAATGGCCATACTGTCCAAAGTAATTTATAGATTCAATGTCATTCCCATTAAACTACCATTGACATTCTTCACAGAATTAGAAGAAACTATTTTAAAATTTTTGTGTAACCAAAAAATAGTCTGAATAGCCAAGAAAAGTCTAAGCAAAAACAATAAAGCTGGAGGCATCATGCTACCTGACTTTGAACCATACTATTAATACAAGGTACAGTAACCAAAACAGCATGGTACTTGTATAAGAGCAGACACATAGACCAATGGAACAGAATAGAGGACTCAGAAACAAGACTGCACACCTACAACCATTGGATCTTCAACAAACTTGACAAAAACAAGCAATGAAGAAAAGACTTCCTGTTCAATAAATAGTGCTGGGAGTGCTGGCTGGACAAATGCAGAAAATTTAAACTGGACTCCTTCCTTACACCATATACAAAAATTAAGATAGATTAAAGACTTAAATGTAAAGCCTGAAACTATAAAAACCCTAGAAAAAAATCTACACAATACCATTCAGGACATAGGCATGGGTAAAGATTTCATGACAAAAATGGCAAAAGCAGTTGCAACAAAAACAAAAACTGACAAATAGGATCTAATCAAACTAAAGAACTTCTGCACAGCAAAAGAAACTATCATCACAGTGAGCAGACAACCTGCAGAAAGGGGGAAAATCTTTACAATCTATCTATGTGACAAAAGTCTAATATCCAGAGTCTACAAGGAACTTAAACAAATTTACAAGAAAAAAAAACATTAAAAAGTGGGCAAAGGACATGAACAGACACTTCACTTCTCAAAATAAAACATACATGCAGCCAACAAGAATATGACAAAAGCTCAATATCGCTGATCATCAGAGAAATACAAATCAAAACAACAAAGAGATACCATCTCACACTGGTCAGAATGACTTTTATTAAAAAGTCAAAAAACAATAGATGCTGGTGAGGTTGCAGAGAAAAAGGAATGCTTTTACACTGTTGGTGGGAGTGTAAACTAGTTCAACCATTGTGGAAGACAGTGTTGGGATTTGTCAAAGACACAGAGACAGAAATACCATTTGACCCAGCAGTCTCATTACTGGGTATATACCCAAAGGAATATAAATCATTCTATATAAAGATATATGCATGCATTCTATATAGATACATGCATTCTATATAAAGATACATAGTGTTCATTGCAGCACTATTCACAATAGCAACGACATCAACCCAAATGCCCATCAATGATAGACTGGATAAAGAAAATGTGGTCAAATACACCATGGAATACTATGCAGCCATAAAAAGGAACAATATCACGTTCTTTGCAATGACATGGATGGTGTTGGAAGCCATTATCCTCAACAAATTAACCCAGGAACAGAAAACCAAACACAGCATGTTCTCACTTACAAGTGGCAGCTGAATGATGAGAACATATAGATACATGGGAGGAATCAATACACACTGGGGCCTGCTGGGGCAGGTGGTGGGAGAGAGAGCATCAGGAAGAATAGCTAATGGAGGCTGGGATCAAAACATAGGTGATGGGATGATCTGTGCAGCAAATCCCCATGGCACACATTTACCTATGTTAAAAAACCTGCACATCCTGCACATGTACACCTGAACTTAAAAGTTGAATATATATATTTATATATATATATGTAGCCACTCCTGACCCCATGCTATT
This sequence comes from Alouatta palliata, assembly GCA_004027835.1. Classification (NCBI taxonomy): domain Eukaryota; kingdom Metazoa; phylum Chordata; class Mammalia; order Primates; family Atelidae; genus Alouatta; species Alouatta palliata. The sequence goes on along the minus strand of PVKV010007388.1, from coordinate 53,430 downwards.
CTCCCCACCAAAAAGAAAGCCATCTTCTCTCTCAGCACTCTTCCTAGATGATATCATCTACTCTTGCATCTTCATTTCTTTACTGTTTCATCCACTCATATCATACAGTTTTATTGGGGGCCTACTAAGAGCCAGGCAATTGTGGTGATTCAGCAGTATAGTGAGCTGAATGATGGCCGCAAATATATGTCCATGAAAATATGACTTTATATGTCAAAAGGTGTAATTAAATAGTGTCTTGAGGGGAGGAGCCTATGCTGAGTGGAGTTGTCTGTGTGGGCCCAGTGTAATCACACCGATCCTTATAAGAGGGAGGCAAGAGGGTCATAGTCAGTGGAGATGTTACAATAGCAGTAGAGATTGGCATGCTACAACATAAACCAAAGAATTTTAGCAGCCATCAGAAGCTGAAAGAGGCAAAGAACAGGGTCTCCCCTAGAGCTTCTGGAGGCACCTTCATTTTGGCCCAATGACACTGATTTCAGATTTCTGGCCTCTAGAATTGCAAAAGAATACATTTCTGTTGTTTTAATCCACCGAATTTATAATAATTTGTTATGGTAGCCCTAGGAGACTAATAAAAACAATGACCAAGATGAACGTGATTTTAGCTCTCATGAAATGGGCAAGACAGATACTAATAAATAAATTAGGAGGTCACTGAGTATTAGAAGTTGGAGGTGCACGGCACTTTGAGAGCTTCTATACGAGCAAGCTCACAGCTCTCCTGCATCATCATACACATAAGAGGAACAAAAGGATGAGAGGGATGGCTGAGGGCTGAAGGAGAGACTTAGTATATTGAATAAGCATAGTAGCAGTGCATTTTGACCACTGCCCCTGATAATGTGAATTTACTATGGCCTTGCTTTAGGGGACTAACAACTGAAGGATATAATCCTCATGCTATGTGCTATCAGTATTTTCATGGAAGTTACACAGAGGCTTTTGTAGCCTGTGCCAAAAAGAGTGCCTCTTCTCTTTGTTAACGTATGTGCACAGGTTCCTGTTGGGGCATTTGTGTAGCCACTTATGCTGGGATGACAGATCTCCATTAAACTGGTTTGAGAAACACTGAAGCCATGTCCAGGTTCAGTCAGAAAGGACATCATGATTGACTAGCCATACTTGCCATAGGCTACATATCATGGAATAGGAGTACCACGCTTTTCTGTCAATGCTCTAGACAGTGGCTCTCAAACTTTAGCTTACATTGGAATCACTTGGAGGGCTAGTTAAAACACAAATGGCTGGGCAGCACTCCCAAAGTTTCTGATTCAGTAGATTTGGAGGGGGGTCTGAGAGTTTACACTACTGTCAAGTTCCCTGGTGATGCTAATGCTGCTGGTCCAGTATAACACTTTGGGAATCACTGCTGTAGAGTGTTTCTCAAACTGTAATATAAGTACAAATCAGTTGAGGTCCTTGTTAAAAGGTAGATTTGGATTGAGCAGTTGTGAATTGAGGCTCAAGAGTCTGTATTTCTTTTCAGATTCCAGGCAATGCTCATGCTACATCATGGACTACACACACCTTGAAAAGAAAGAAGCTAAATAAATGGTTATCAATTGTGGTGACATGGCACACAAGTGTACCAAGGCCAATTTGAGCAGTCACAAATATTTACAGTTGACCCCGCTTATCCAGAGGGAATATGTTCCAGGATGCCTAGCAGATGCCTGAAACTGTGGATAGCACCTAACCCAATTGCCATCAACTAGAACGCATTTCTCTTCATGTCTTCCACCCACAAATTTAATACCTTTTCCATCATAGCTAAGTACTTATCACATACTGTGGCTATAACTTTTAAAGTTTGAGATGTGACAGCAAAACTAGTGTATTTTTTTTTCCTTCTTCACAATCCAACAGATAGAAGATTTGTTCTTACTGTAGGTCTTAGCAACCTCAGCATACAATTATTTTTCTTTATTTAAGTAAAAAACTGTCACCTTTTTACTTAATACAAGCACTTTAAAGCTTCTTTTTGTCATATCTGAATGGCCGGCATCACTTCCCTTGCGCTCTGGTGCCATAATGAAGTAAAATAAAGGTTCTTTGAACACAAGTACTGTGATACTATGATAGTCCATCTGATCACCCAGACGCCTACTAAGTGACTAACAGGAAGGGAGTGTCTACAGTCCTGAATACGATGGACAAAAGGACGACTTATGTCCTGGATTGGATGAGGTACAGCAGGGAGAGACTTTTATCATGCTACTCAGAACAGTGTGAGACTTAGGAATTATTTTTTTCTAGAATTTTCTATTTAGGTATACTTTGATACCTTGGTTTATTGCTGATAATTAAACATCCAAAAGGGAAACCATAGATCATTGATAAGTGGGGGACTACTGTATAACTAATTACTATCTCTAAAAGTAAACTAGGGGAGATTCAATTTTTCTCTGCTTAAAAAAGTCTATCTTGCAGTTATGTACTTGTGTAGTATGAGAGAAAGGGGTCTAATTATAGCAAATCACTAGGAAACGTGTGCAAATTCAGAGATCATTCCATCTGTGCAGTAGTGCTTAGCGCATATCATGCCTCCACTGGTCATTTATTTTGTATAGCAGCAGAAAAAAAGGCTAAGACCACTGGGATAGAGATTTAGATAACAGTCCTTTGGCAAAGAACACCCTACTTCTTCCTACTGAGCTGAATTACAAGAACACCATGAAAGGTGAGGAAAGAGAGAGTAAGCTCTTTAAAAAGAGCAAGTGGGAGCACAGCAGAGTGATAAACCATACTCGTTAGCCCAGGTCTGAGTGTCTGCTCAGGATGCAGAAATTTCAGTGCAAAATCCTGGATAGTTTCAGGAAAACAGGGATGTCTGGTCACACTGGCATCCAGAGTCTTTCTTCCGCCCTACTCACATTTTATGCTCCCATGTTACATAATGTCCTGTCCCTCGCCAAACATATCATATTCTCTGGAGAGTTGCTGGTGTAGTTCTGGAACATCATAACTTCTTCCTGAATGTTAGCCATTATTATTTCAACTGTGAACGCTGTTGGAGACACACAGTATAACTTCCAGTTTCCTCACTTCTCTCTATCTCCAAAAAAGGCAAAAGACAGGAGAGGAAGAGAGAAGTAAAAGATGAGAGGCATGGGAAAAGGAAGACAAGCTCTGATTTGGGAAGAGGCCACCCAAGTGAGCAGGGAATTGTCTTTTCAGAGGGAGAGAGAAGATATCACACACACACACATTTCCTTCCCCTTTTTGTGTTCCCTTCTGGCCAGTTTTGTAGCTTTTTGTTCTCTGCTCCCTACCTTGCTTGGTACAATGGGCCTATAATGCGGGCGTGAGGCTGCCTTCTTCAGGGATTTGGTTTATCATAAACAAGCTGGAATTTTTGTGGATAATGATGGTTGGACAGACAAAGGAAAATTACCCACCCAAAAACCTGCTCATCTGGAGTCCTTCATGAATGTATCAAGCCCATACATTCTCTAAAGATAACTGACAGGCCCTGATCATTCTTGCATAATTCAGTAATTCCAATTCAGTTTCCTCATACAAGATTATCTATGAAGGGAAATAGCAAAACAGGGACCTCACTTTTTGGGAGGGATTATCTTCTTGAGTTGCAAGAGAGGAGATATAAAACTAAATTCAAACAAGGCTGTCATATTTAGAACCCTGATGTTTTAAAAACCCAATGTACTATCATGGTCTGCAGCTTTCTCAGAAACAGTAGAAGAACTTTTGGTCAGTCCTTAGATGAATTGCAGTATGTGTTGAGGAAGAAAAAAAGCTCTTAGTCATGTGCTGTGACTATGAATTTCAGAAACAAATATATGTATGCAAAAATTAAATTCCATTTATCTAAAGCTTAACTTAGCTCTTATGCCTCCTATTTCTGTAACCTCCTAAGATTACAGAAAATGTAACCTTACCAATACAAGGTAAACTGTCATTTCTGTGTTTTTCAAGTCTCTTTTAAGTCAATACTTAGACCAAGATTGTCCAACCCGTGGCCCATGGGCCACATGCGACCCAGGATGGCTTTGAATAAGGTCCAACACAAATTCATAAACTTTCTTAAAAAATTATTTTTTAATGATTTTTGTAAAGCTCATCAGCTATCATTAGTGATAGTATATTTTATGTGTGGCTCAAGACAATTCCAATTGGCACAGGAAAGCCAAAATGTTGGACACCCATGATACAAAGAACCCAGGACACTCCCTCTCCCCTTTCTTCTTTCCTTCTTCATTCTGAGGGGTTAACATAGGGTCCACATATGTGTGGTCTGCTTCTTGTCCTTGACCAGTTTCAGTCCTACACTGGCATCCGCTGTCCATGTAATTCACCCAGTCTGTTCTTTGCTATGTTGCTATATCCACTGCTGAATTTCCCTAGTCCTTCTCTAGTCATGATTCCCCTGGACCCTGCTGATTATTTTGCATAATTCTTTTTGACGTGCACCTTCCCCAAGCCAACTGGCCTACCTTTAGACACAATGCCCAAATCACAGGAGACCCAGGGGGTGTCAGGCAATGTCTTGCTAATCATTCCATACTGCCCTTGATGTTGGCAAGGCGTTGTGGGGTAGAAGTAGATTTCTTTATTGGCCCCAGAGTGTCTTCTGATCAAGGGATACCTCTGTCGTCAGAAGGAAAAAAAAGAATCAGAGTTGCTCTGAGGGAAAAGGAGACAAAAAGCAGACTGCTTAGCTTGTCTTTGGTCTGGGTAAAAAATGTCTTGGCCATGCAGAACAGCTCACCAGAGAAGTGATCACACAGGACCTGTGGTCAGAGTTCAAGCTACTAATTTGTTTTAAGGTATGACTTCCACCTTCAGGAACCTATAGTAGTAGGAGAAAATGGCTTCAGGGTTAGTAGATTTGAAGATCTGTCCAAACCACTTGTAACATCCAGAGACCACTTGAGCTTTATTTCCCCAATGATTGATTACATTTATTTCTGTTATGCGCTCCCATCTTCCAAGTAATATTTTTTGGCATTAGCTCAGCTATGTTGGCATTGCAAAGAAACACTTTTCCCCATAAGGCAAGAGTTACTGGAAAGTGATCTTTACACAGTGTCTCAGAAGGCTTCATTATTGAAACCCACAAAAAAAATCTCATTATCAAATGTTTTAATGATAACATCTTAGCATGTGCTTCTTCCTATTGGTTTAGAATTACGGGTCTTTTTTTTTTTTTTTAAGATATAGCTCATCTCAGGTCAACAGAAAAAACTTTTTAATCAAATACTGATACACCTTAGTAAAGGGATCATTGATATAGAAATTATAATGCAGGACTACTATAGCACTAGCTGAAAGAAGTAGACGTGCAAAATGTTCCTTAAAGAAATTTGGCCATATGTACACAGTAGTCTTAAAAACATGTTTATGCATATCCTTTGTTTCAATTGCATTTCTAGGAATTTATAGTAAGAAATAATTAAAGATGTATGAGCAGATTGTGCTTTTACTTTGGATGTAGAGAGATGCAACTGACTGTCTCTTCCACCCTAACAATGAGAAAAGTCTGGATAATTTATAAAAATGTAACATTTCTTTAACCCATCAAAAATCTGAAGTCATAGGATCTTAGTCCATTTAGTGTTGGTACAAAGAAATGCCTGATATTGGGTAATTTATAAAAAGAAAATATTTATTTGGCTCATAATTACGCTGGGTGAAAGGTCCAAGATTGGGTATCTAGTTAGGGCCTCAGGCTGTTTTCTGTCATGGCAATAAAGGGAAGTCACTGTGTGCAGAGATCAAATGGTGAGAGGGAAAACAAGAGGTTGAGGAAGGTGCTAGTATTTTTTTCTTTTTCAACAACCAGCTTCCTTAAACTAATATAGTAGGAACTTACTCAACCTTTTTCCCAAGGAGGGCATTAATTTATTCCTGAGGGATCCATCTTCATTCTTCAAACACTGCCCATTAGATCCCATCTCCAACACTGGGGATAAAATTTCAACATGAGATTTGGAGGGGACAAATATCCAAACTACACCCTAGGGAAACCAAGTAAAATGAATTCCATGGTGACCAACCACTGTAAAGAGAGATGAGACACATAATATGTTTTATCTCTGGCAGAGCAGAAAGGAAAATGAGGGTGCCACACAAGTGGTTAAGAAGAAATAAGCTAACTTTTTAATTAATTCTTAAAAGACAAGTGGGGATCAGCAGATCACTTTGGAATATATAAAAACCACAGACATATGGAGAGGTCACACTTATTTCCACAGACCTCTACAAATGTTCAATAAAAAGGTTGAAGAAAAGTCAGGAGACTGAGGAGAACTCTTCTCAATGCCACAGGCATGCAGGAGGTGATTGGCTACTGCTGGAGACAGACACAAGTCCCACTTGCTTCCTTCACCTTTCATTTCTCTGAATCAAATGCTTTAAGTCACTGGTGAAATGACAGCAAATTATTTAGCTCCCAGGCCACTAGCAGAAACCTATTGCTTCAAGAGGAGAGGTAGACTGGGTGCGGTGGCTCACACCTGTAATCCCAGCACTTTGGGAGGCTGAGGTGGGTGGATTGCTTGATGTCAGGAGTTTAAGACCAGTCTGACCAACATGAGGAAACACTGTCTCTATTAAAAATACGAAAATTAGCTGGGCATGGTGGCATGTGCCTGTAATCCCAGCTACTCAGGAGGCTGAGGCAAAATAATTGCTTGAACCCAAGAGGCAGAGGTTGCAGTGAGCTTAGATTGTGCCACTGAACTGTAGCCTTGGTGAGAGAGAGAGACTCTGTTTCCAAAAAAAAAAGGTAAACAAGAGGTAAAAGCAGAAATCTGTCCCTATGAGAGAGGCAGGAATCCACCTTCTACTCAGGATCCTGTAAGGATACCAGGCAAATCTACCTTGGGCTCAGGATCCTGAAAGGATATTATATCACCTAGGAGAGGGGGAGGAAACTCCCACACCAGATCAACCACAAAACAAATTAGAGTTTGACGGCCACACGAAAGAGAGGTAAGAACGCTGAGAAAGCCCTACATTTGAGGCCCAGGTGCACAGGACTTGTCTAAGGAAGAAGTTGGAGTAGGAGAAAAGAAAATCATTCCATCCTCCACCATGAGCCCAGCATTGAGTAACAAGCAACAGTTTAGCAAGCATGTATAGAGAGTTCACCTCTGTAGTGCAGTTGTGAATAGGCAAATAAAAGCTGAGGGGATGTGTCAGTCTGTTTGCATTGCTATAATGAAACACCTGGGATTGGATAATTTATATAGAAAAGAGGTGTATTTGGCTCATAATTCTGCAGGTTCTACAAAAATCTTGGCACCAGCATCTGCTTCTGGTAGGGCCTCAGCAAGCTTCCATTCCTGGAAGAAGACAAAGATGGAACAGCTGTGTCATATGATGAGAGAGGAAGCAAGAGAGATGCATACTCTTTTAAACAATTAGCTCTTGCGTGAACTCATAGAATGAGAACTCACTCATTACCATGAGGATGGCACCAAGATATTCATAAGAGATTTATCTCCATGACACTAACACTCCCTATTAGGCCCCACCTCCAACATTGGGGAACACATTTCAACATGAGATTTGGAGCAGACAAAACATCTAAACCATACTGGGGGGTAATGGAAACACTCAGAAAAAGCCATTCGCACCCCAGTCCCACCCTAAGCACAAGGTAACAGCAACCAATATCTATAGAAATTTAAAGTCCATGCCATACTTAAGGTAAAAACAGCAACAACAAAACCCAAATCTCATTCAATTCCTGACTACATTGATTCAACCCCTAACACTAATGACCTGACAAGATATGTACTCATTGCCGGGCTAAATACTATTTACTTCCATATCTAATGTTTTTCTATAAATGAGGTCCAGCATTCAATCAAAAATTACAAGAAACATCAAAAGGCAAGTTTAAGAAACATTGTCAGAGGTAACATGATCAACAGAAACAGACTCAGTGATAACTTATTTGTTGGAAATTTTAAACAGGAATTTAAAAATAAATAATAATATGTTAAAGGCAAAAGGAGTATGATGTTAGATGAAAATTTGGATATATGTAAATAAGAGTGCAACAATCCTGCAAAATCTGCACATGTACCCAGAACTTAAAGTACAATTAAAAAAAAAGAGTGTCAGAAATGGTAAAGATTAAGGTAAACATAAAATATACAATTTTCACATGTCTAATTGCTTTAAAAGATAATTTGTCTCAGCCCCAAATCTCCTTAAGACGATAAGTAAATTCAGCAAAGTCTCAGGATGCAAAATCAATGTGCAAAAATCACAAGCATTCTTATACACCAATAACAGACAAACAGAGAATCAAATCATGAGCAAACTCCCATTCACAATTGCTACAAAGAGAATAAAATACCTAGGAATACAACTAACAAAGGACGTGAAGGACATCTTCAAGGAGAACTACAAACCACTGTTCAAGGAAATAAGAGAGGACACAAACAGATGGAAACATTCCATGCTCATGGTTAGGAGGAATCAGTATTGTGAAAATGCCATATTGCCCAAAGTAATTTATAGATTCAATGCTATTCCCACCAAGCTGATATTGACCTTCTTGACAGAACTGAAAAAAACCACCTTAAACTTCATATGGAACCAAAAAAAAGCCTGCATAGCCAAGACAATCCTAAGCAAAAAGATGCCTCTTTGGAGGCATCACGCTACTTGACTTCAAACTATACTACAAGGCTACAGTAATCAAAACAGCATGGTACTGGTACCTAAATAGAGATATAGACCAACAGAACAGAACAGAGGCCTTGGAAGTAACACCACACATCACGACCATTTGTTCTTTGACAAACCTGACAAAAACAAGCAATGGGGAAAGGATTCCCTATTTAATAAATGGTGTTGGGAAAACTGGCTAGCCATGTACAGAAAGCAGAAACTGGACCCCCACCTTATACAAAAATTAACTCCAGATGGATTAAAGATTTAAACATAGACCTAACACCAGAAAAACCCTAGAAGAAAACCTAGGCAATACTATTCGGACATAGGTGTAGGCAAGGACTTCATGACTAAAACACCAAAAGCAATGGCACCAAAAGCCAAAATAGACAAATGAGATCTCATTAAACTTAAAAGCTTCTGTACAGCAAAAGAAACAGTCACTAGAGTGACTGTTTATCCCAACCAACAGAATGGGATAAAATTTTCGCAAGCTACCAATCTGACAAAGGGCTAATATCCAGATTCTACAACCAACTAAAACAGATTTACAAGAAAAAAATAAACAACTCCATCAAAAAGTGGGCAAAGGTTATGAACAGGCACTTTTCAAAAGAAGACATTTATGTGGCCAACAAACATGAAAAAATGTTAATCATCACTGGTCATTAAAAAAATGCAAATCAAATCCACATTGAGATGCCATCTCACACCAATTAGAATGGTGATAATTTAAAAATCTGGAGACAACAGATGCTGGAGAGGATGTAAAGAAATAGGAATGCTTTTACACTGTTGGTGGGAGTGTAAATTAGTTCAACCATTGTGGAAGACAGTGTGGCGATACCTCAAGGATCTAGAAATAGAAATACCGTTTGACTCAGCAATCCCATTACTGGGCATATACCCAAAGACATGCACACATTTGTCCATTGAGGCACTGTTTACAATAGCAAAGAGTTGGAACCAAACCAAATACGCATCAATGATAGACCAGATAAAGAAAATGTGGTATATATACACCATGGAATACTAATGCAGCCATAAAAAAGGATGAATCCATGTCCTTTGCAGGGACATAGATGAATCTGGAAATCACCATTCTCAGCAAAATGACACAAGAATAGAAAACCAAACACTACATGTTCTCACTCATAAGTGGGTGTTGAACAATGAGAACACATGGACACAGGGAGGGGAACATCACACACTGGGGTCTGTTGGCGGGTGGAGGCCTAGGGGAGAGATAGCAGGGGGTGGAGAGATTGGGGAGGGATAACATTAGGAGAAATACCTAATGTAAATGACAGGGGGAGTAGAGGCAGCAAACCACCATGGCATGTGTGTATACCTACGTAACAATCCTGCAAGCTCTGCACATGTACCCCAGAACTTAAAGTATAATTAAAAAAAAGATAATTCATAAGTTCAAGCTCTCAGTAATTTAGAGAAAGCACACTCTATGCTCTCTTTCACTGAATGTAGTTATAAAACCTTGGTTAAGTGTATGAGTTTCTATTCAAGGACTCTGAAAAGTAGAAAGTAGCAGGAAGATTGGAGCAGTAGTCCATAACTTAAACTAGTACTAATCCAGCAATGGGTTTACCATTTTCTACCTCCTCTATTATCCTCCAGCCTAGACTTAATGCGACCCAAAACCTGCAAGTGGGAATTAGCATGGACAGAGTTAGTTTTAGGAAAAACCCTCTAGTTATCACTTAAGAAACAGCAAAGTAACTTTCTTTTTTTTTTTTATTGTACTTTAGGTTCTGGGGTACATATGCAGATCATGCAGGATTGTTGCATAGGTACAAACATGGCAATGTGGTTTGCTGCCTCCATCCCCCGTTATTTATATCTGGCATTTCTCCCAATGTTATCCCTCCCCAACCTCCCACTCCCTGCTGTCCCTCCCCTAGTGCCCCCAACAGACCCCAGTATGTGATGCTCCCCTCCCTGTGTCTCTGTGTTCTCATTGTTCAACACCCACCTATGAGTGAGAACACGTGGTGTTTGATTTTCTGTTCTCGTGTCAGTTTGCTGAGAATGATGGTTTCCAGATTCATCCATGACCCTACAAAGGACACAAACTCATCTTTTTTATGGCTGCATAGTATTCCATGGTGTATATGTGCCATATTTTCCTTGTCCAGTCTATCATTGATGGGCATTTGAGTTGGTTCCAGGTCTTTGCTATTGCAAACAGTGCCTCAATGAACATATGTGTGCAGGTGTCTTTATAATAGAATGATTTATAATCCTTTGGGTATATACCCAGTAATGGGATTGCTGGGTCAAATGGAATTTCTATTTCTAGGTCCTTGAGGAATCACCACACTGTCTTCCACAATGGTTGAACTAATTGACACTCCCACCAACAGTGTAAAAGCATTCCTATTTCTCCACATCCTCTCCGGCATCTGTTATCTCCAGATTTTTTAATGATTGCCATTCTAACTGGCATGAGATGGTATCTCAACATGGTTTTGATTTGTATTTCTCTAATGACCAGTGATGATACACATTTTTTCATATGTTTGTTGGCCTCATAAATGTCTTATTTTGAAAAGTGTCTGTTCATATCCTTTGCCCACTTTTGAATGGGTTTTTTTTTTTTCTTGTAAATGTGTCTTAGTTCTTTGTAGGTTCTGGATATTATCCCTTTGCCAGATGGGTAGATTGTAAAAATTTTTCCCATTCCATTGGTTGCCAGTTCACTCTAATGATTGTTTCTTTTGCTGTGCAGAAACTGTGAAATTTAATGAAATCCCATTTGTCTATTTTGGCTTTTGTTGCCAGTGCTTTTGGTGTTTTGGTCATGAAGTCCTTGCCTATGCCCATGTCCTGAATGGTTTTGCCTAGGTTTTCTTCTCGGGTTTTTATGGTGTTAAGTCTTAGGTTTAAGTCTTTAATCTATCTGGAGTTAATTTAACTTTCAAATGCTCAAAATAAGTAAAATCAACATTTTTAAAATGTCTCCATTTTCTCATACGGTAGTCCCCAAGCAATACTGTATCAGTGGCAGCAGCAGCAGCAACAGAAGCAGAAACAGCGGCTGGTAGGGGCCAAAAACTCCAAGAGAGTGGAACTATCCTTTCAAATGAGAGGTGCTGTGGTCCAGAAAAGGCAGACTGAACCTATACTGCATTTCTTTCTCTGTCCTCCCACAAGCTGGTGCCAAATGTGGGGATAGTCATGGGAAATGCATAGCAATGTGGGGGTAAAGACAGCCTTAGCTACTGAGCCAGATGGCCAAAAAAGGGAGACACAAGGAACCAAAAGTCTCTTTAAGATCATAGAATGCAAGAAAGAGTATATCAGGATAGAAAATCCATAACATTGTTTATGAAATCATGTGCATGTGTCCATCAGACCCTGAAAAGCATAATGTAAACTTTGAAAGCTGAGTGAGAAGGTACTCTGCCATTCAAGTCCCAGATGGGTCACTTGGTTGTACACAAATGGGACCAACACCAGTCATACTTCAAAGGATTTGAAAGTGGAATTAACATAGAAACCACTACCCACAGAAGGATGATTAAAACTTGTGGCCTGAACTGGACAGAGATAATTGCTTGCAAGAGCTAAAATATCAAGATTTTCCATTAGATTTAAACAAGACCCAGACTCTTATAATATTTTAAATGTTCAAGATAAAATCAATAACTACTCAGTATATAAAGAACCAAGAAAAAGTAAACTTGTATAGGAAAAATAATCAACAAACATCAATCCCCAAATGACAGAGACATTGGAATTATCAGACAAAGCAACTATTAAAAATTGTTTGTTTCAGGAAGCTGTTATAAAAATGTCTCAAAAGGTAAGGATGAATGAATGAAAAGTATAAACCTTAGCAAGAAAAGATACAAGAACATAATGTAAATTTTTGAACTGGGAAATACAATTTAAAAATGTAATAAAAGGACTTAGTAGCAGAATGGAGATGACAGAGAGTCAGGAGAACTTGAAGACAGCCCAGTAGACCAATAGAAATGATCCATTACGAAAAGCAAAGGGAAAAATTAAATTAAAATACAGATCCTCAGACATACGGAGACAACCAAGAGGTCTAACAGTTAAGTCATTGAAACCCTAGAGGAAGAAGGGTTTGAACAAATTATGAATGAAAATTCCCCAAAGCTGTTGCAAGACATAAACCTATACCTTCAAGAAGCTCAGTGAACCCCCACCCCAAAAGATAAGCCTAAAGAAATCCATGCCCATCATAATCAAATTGCCAAAAACCAAAAATGAAGAAAAAAACTTAAAAGCAGGCAGAAAGAAATAGCACATCACCTTTAGGGAATAATGTGAATGACTGGATTTCTTGTAAATAACCACTTTGGAGATCAGCATTTCAAAGGACTGAAAGAAAATAACTGTCAACCCAAAATTCTATATTCAGCATAAATATTCTTCAGAAATAAAGGTGAAATAAAGACATTTTCAGATGAAGAAAAATTAAGAGAATCTATAATCAGCAAACCTGTCATAAAAGAACTGCTAAAGAAAGTTCTTTGAGGAGAAGAGAAATGATATCTGATAGAAACTTGGTAAATCAGGAATAAAGAAAGAACAGTAGATATAACAAGTATTAAGGTAAACATAATACAGCAATCTTCTCTTCTTGAGTCTTTTAAAATATGCGTGATGCTTATCTATTCTTTAAACATTAGGTGGAATTCTGCAGCAAAACTCTCTGAGGCTGGAGATTTATTTTTATGAAGTTTTAAAATTAGGAATTCAGTTTCCTTAGGAGTTATAGAGTTATTTGAATTATTTATTTCATATTGAGTGAGCTGTAGTAGTTTTTGCCCTTTGAGGAATTGGTTCCTTTTATCTAAGTTGTCAAATTTATGTGTGTACAGTTTTTCATAGTTTCCTTTATTATCCTTTTGCTGTCTGCAGGATCTGTAGCAATATCTCCTGTGTCATTCCTGATATTGGTAATTTGTGTCTTCCAGCTTTCTTGTTTTTCTCTTACAGTATTGTCACAAGTTATTCACCCCCAGTATTAATCTTTTCAAATAGTCAGCTATTTACTTTGAAACAATGTTTTTCTCCATTGATGTTATAGTTTCAATTTCATTGATTCCTGCTGCTTATCCTTAATATTTTCTTCCTTCTGCTTGCATTGGATTTATCTTGCTCTTCTTTTTCTAGGTTTTTGAAGTTAGAGATTAGATTATTAAGATTTTCATGCTTTTCTATTATATGTGTTAAGTGCTATAAAGTTCCCTCTCAGCACTGATTTAGCAGTGTCTCATGAAGTTTGATATGTTGTATTTTTATTTTAATTCCATTCAATGTATTTTTTATTTCCTTGAGACTTCTATTTGATCTGTGGATTTGTTAGAAGAGTGTTGTTTAGTTTTCAAGTGTTCGTAATTTCTGTTATTTTTCTGTTATTGCTGTCTAATTTGATTTCATTGTGGTTGTAGAACACACTCTGTATGATTTCAGTTTTACAAAATTTGTTGAAGTTTATTATATAGCCCAAGATATGGCCTCTCTTGGTAGATGTTCTGTGGGTACTTGAAAAGAATGTTTATTCTGCCGTTATTGGGTGGAGTGTTCTACAAATTTTGATTAAATTCTATTGATTGATTATATTGTTGATTTTTATATGGCCCTGCTGATTTTCTGTCTAGTTGTTTCATCAAATATTGAGAGAGTGGTGTTGAATTCCCCGACTACAGTAGTGAATTTGCCTATTTCTTTTTTCTTTCTTTCTTTTTTTTTTTGCTTCACATATTTTACAGCTCTGTTGTTTCATGCATATGCATTTAGGACTACTATGACTTTTTAGTAGATCAACCCACTGGTCATTATATAGTGTTTCTTTCCTTCATGTATTTTTTGGCTCTGAAGTCTACTTTATCTGATATCAGTAAAGGTACTCCTGATGTCTTTTTATCCCTCCTTTCATTTATAATGTGCTGCCATTGTTATATTTGAAGTGAGTTTCTTACACACAGTACATGGTTGGATCATGATTTTAATCCATAATGGCAATCTCTGTTCTTAATCAGTATATTCAGACCATTTACATTTAATGTAACTATTGCTTTAAGACCTGTCAATTTATTTTTTGTTTTCTGCTTACCTTTTAGATTTTTCTTCTCCATTTTCTTTTTCCTGTATTCTTGTGGGCTACTTAAACAATTTTTAGAACTTCATTGTGATTATCTAGTGTGTTTGGGGTTTTTTTATTTGCAGTCATCTTAAAGTAGTTTAAAATACTTTCATTACATATATCACTACACATGCATAACTTATTGCAGTTTACTGGTGTCATTATTTTTGTTGATTTATTTATTTATTTTTATTTATTTATTTATTTATTTTTGAGACGGAGTCTTGCTCTATTGCCAGGCTGGAGTGCAGTGGCACAATCTCGGCTCACTGCAACCTCCGCCTCCTGGGTTCAAGTGATTCTTCTGCCTCAGCCTCTCGAGTAGCTGGGATCACAGGCACGTGCCACCATGCCTGGCTATTTTTTGTATTTTTTAGTAGAGACAGGGTTTCACTATGTTGGCCAGGATGGTCTCGATCTCTTGACCTCGTGATCCACCCACCTCGGCCTCCCAAAGTGCTGGGATTACAGGCGTGAGCCACCGTGGTGTCATTATTTAACTACTTGGAGTGAAGCCTAAAACTTTATCTCTATTTACATCCTTTCACTTTGTCACTTACAATATAATTTTCTTGAATAGTTCATCTATGTACAATTAGAATCGTATGAGACTGTTACAATTTTTGCTTCAACTGTGAAGTATAATTTAGAAAATTCAAGAGGAAAAGGACAATCTATTTTATTTACCCCTATCCTTACTTACTGTGTTCTTTCTTTCTTCCTGATGCTGCAAGCTTCCTTTTTAATCATTTTATTTTTGTTTAAAGAACTTTCTTTACTCTTCCTTTTAAGATAGGTCTGCTGGTGACAAATTCTTTTAGTTCTCTTTCATTTGAAAAGTTTTGATTGCCCCTTCTTTCCTGAAGGATATTTTCAGTGGGTATAGGATTATGTGTTGACAGTTTTTTAGTTTTAGCACTTGGGAATATTGTGCCAGTTTTCTAGACTTCATGTTTCTTGTTTTTTTTTTTTTTTTTTTTTTAATGAGAAATCGTCTCCATTCCAATTTTTCTTTCTCTATAGGAAAAAATGTCATTTTTCTCTCACTGTTATGAAGATTTTCTCTTTGCCTTTATTTTGCAAAAGTTTAATTATGATATGTCTTAGCATGGATTTATTTGAGTTTGTTCCTTTCAAGTTTGTTTAGCTTTATAAATCTGTAGGTTAATGTCTTTGCCAAATTTGGGAAGTTTTCAGGTATTATTCTTTAAGTACTTTTTCAGCTCTACCTTCTTTCTGCTCTCCTCTATGACTCTTACTACATTAATGTTAGATATTTTGTTTTAGTACTACAGGACTTTGAAGCTCTATTTCTTTATCAATCTATTTTCTTCTTTTGTTCTGATTGGGTAACTTTTATTACTCAATCTTTCAATTCACTGATTCTTTCCTTTGTCCCCTCTATTTTGCTGTTTAACCCATCTACTAATATTGTTATTTGAGTTATTGTGTTTTTCAGTTCTAAAATTTATAATTTTTTCTTCTTCACATTCTCTATTTCTTTTTGGAGAACTTCTGTTTCTTTTCTGAGGCTTTCTACTTTTCACTTTTTGGAAGCATGTTTGTTATTTCTTCTTGAAGTATGTTTTATGATGGATATCTTTACATAGTTGTCAGATAACTAACAGCTATGTTATTTTGTTGTTGGTGTCTCTGGATTGCCTTTTCTCATTCAGTTTGCGATTTTCTTGTTTTTGTATACCATGTCATTTTCAATGGAAACTTAGGAAATTCTGTATCATGTTATAAAATTCTGAATCTCATTACTTAAAAGCTCTGCTTTAACCAGCTGTATCTGATATCAGTCTGGCAGGGGAAGGGTGATACAGCCTTATAACTGACAAGAGGGGTTAGACATCCAGATCTCCCACTTGGTCTCCGTTGACACTTAAGAGAAGGCACCTCATTACTGTGAGAGGTGAGAGAGTTCTGGATCCCCATTAGGCTTCAGCTGATACCTCTCTGGCTGCAAGGTGTAGGAATGCTTTGTTTTTGCTCTCCACGAAACCACCACTGACACACTGAGGTGGAGGAATGGCTTCATTACCACTGAGAGGTGCCAAAAGTCCTGAGTTTTCATTAGGCCCTCTCTACACCACCTTAGCAGAGAACTGGAGGAGCACTCCATTAAAACCAGTTTGGAATAGAAGTCCAGGCTTCCCACGTGGTCTCTACTTCCGGTGTTGTGGGACACCAGAAGCAGAGGGTCCCATTACTAACTTGTGAGGATGAAAGTAACTCCCTACTTGGTCTTCTCTGACACCATCCTGGTGGCAGTTTGGGTGGATTTTTTACGAGCTACAAAGGTGAAAGTCTAGCCTACCCACACTGTTTGCTTATATGAATGGTTGTAGGACAATTGCTTTTTCTGTTGTATTTGGCTGAAGTGCAACAGTTACTGTCTAAAAGTTTCTGTCCTGCTATGCTGCCCCATTCCTAGTTCTTTGGTTAGAGAAGCAATGCTTTTATTGGAACACTTTTATTGTGTCTGCACCCATTAGTGTTTCTGAGTTGGTGCCTTCTCTAGCTCCAAGTCTGGGATATACAAGATAAAGAGAAAACCCTGGGACTTCAGTACCATGTCCTATCATTTCCAGAGTCTTTTTATGTTTGTTTTGTATATAAATTCCAGGGTTTTAGTTGTACTTAGAAGGGGAAACAGGATAAAGTATATCTACTTCATCGTGCAAGAAATGGAAGTCTTCTACAAATGTTTAAGAATTGAAATCATACAAAGTATGCTCTTTAGTCACAAAAGAATAAACCTAGAAATAAATAACAAAAAGACATCTAAAATATATCCAAATATTTGAAAGTCAAGAAAAATACTTCTAAATAAATCATAAGACAATAGAGATGTCACAAGAAAAATTAAAATATTTTGAGTTTAATACAATCAGAAGTATAACATATCAAAATTTGTTACAGGCAGCTAAAGCAGTGCTGCGACAGAAATTTATAGCACTCAAATGCATAAATTAAAAAAGAGAAAAAGTCACAAATCAATAATTTAAGCTCACACCCCCCAAATCTAGAAAGAGTAGAGGAAATTAAACTCAAAATACTGAAATGAATGAGATAATAAAATTAAGAAAATAAATAAACAGTTTAATTTGGGTTTAACTCATTTAACCCAGGAATGTAAAGCTGGTTCAAAATTTGAAGACCACAGAATACTGACAAGAAAGTTTGAGGTCTTGGTATATTTCTTGATTTCCCTAAAATCATCACCACAGGCAGCTTTCTACTCTGCTGAGGCAGGCCTGCTACTTCATTATTTTTTTTTCAAAAACAATCTCCTTCTCAGGCACTTTTATTGGTAAGCCTTATTGCTTATTGACAAAAAAAGAAGGAGCAAATGCTTCCTTTATTTCCAAGAAATAGAAGAGTTTATGAAGATGTGTGGTGTCGTAGATTATGAGAAAGGGCATATAGAGTTCCTGCTGAGCCCTGTGTAATGGACCAGCCTACGAGTGTGGTGGAAAAAATGTGGTTTTGGTGGCTAGGGAGACACTATTGGCAAAACACTCTGGGCTCAAGCCTGGGGTTAATGCAACTCTTTTGAGCCATTTTTAGTGTACATGAATTAATATAGGAAATAATATAAAAATTATTTCAAAAGCTCATCTTTGAAAAAATGTATCAGAGTATGATCATGCAGTCATTTGGTAAATAAAAAATGTTTATTTCAAAATAAAAATATATTTGATAAGACAATACAATGAAAAATTGCAGAAAACTATTTAAATGAAGGAACATTCATAACTGTCCTTATTATATGTTTCGGTGTAAATAAGCAAAAGAAATTACACTTTTGTCACTTTTAGGTTTAAAAAACATTAAGCCAGGTGTGGTGGCTCACACCTCTAATAGCAACACTCGGGGAGACCAAGGTAGGAGGATTGCTTGAGCCCATGAGTTTGATACACGTGTGGGCAACATAGTGAGACCCTGTTTATACAAAAATAAAAAATAAAAGTAAATTGGGCAGGTGTGGTGGCATGTGCCTGCAGTCCCAGCTACTCAAGAGGATGAGGCAGGAGTATTGCTTGAGCCCAGGAGTTGGAGCTACAGTGAGCTTCACTCAGCCAGGATGACAGAGCAAGAGTCTGTCACAAACATAAAGAAATAAAGGATAGAAAAAAAGTTAAAATAAATCAGGTTTCTTTAAAGTAAAATAAAAAATATTCAAAGACCAATAAAGTAATTCATCACAAGAACAGACAAACTTATAAAAACATTTAATCATATCACTTGATCCTGCAAGAACATTTGACAAGATTGAATATTCATTCATGTTAAAAACTCTCGGAAACAGGAAGAGAAAAAGAAATCCTAAAACTGATAAAGAGCATCTACAAAAAACCTATAGCCAACAGGTCTCTAAAAAATTTCTGTATCATACTAAATGATGAAAAAATTAATGTTTACTCTCATGATCAAGAAAAATAAAGGCATGTTCAATTGTTCCATCAGACCTCTCTTATTCAACATTGCAGTAGACATCCTAGCTAGAAATAAAATAGAAATAAAACACTATACATGTGAAAGGAAGAAAAGAAACGATCTTCTTTTATAGAAAACACGATTGTGTCTGTGAAAAATTTTCAAACAATTTACTTAAAGTTTCTAGAACAAATAAGTGAGTTTAGCAAAGTCACAGGATATAGGGTCAATGAACAAATATCAATTATATTTCTGTTTGCTGGCAATGAAAAATTGGAAAACAAAATTTAAAAAAACTATCTTACCACCTACAATAGCACCAAAGACATAAAATACTTACATATATATAAATCAAACAAAATACATACCAGATCTGTATGCTGAAAATATAGCTTCATTGTAATATTGGTTTTATAGACAAAAACTACAAACCAGATAAATACCAATAATAGAGGACGGGCTGAATAATATACAATTCTTTCAAATAAAAAAGCACTACTCGACAATTTAAAAAGACATCATAGATTATTATTTCTCAAAATGTGCTTTCAGTGTGTTATGTTTAAAAAGGAATTTTTAAAATATGCAGTAAAATTTTGTTTAAAACTATACATGTTTATGCATAGCAATGAGCTACAATAAATATACATAAATGCTAAAATAACAATTGTCTCTAAGATTATGAGTATTTAAAACTTTTTTAATTTATTTGCTTACTTGTTTTTCCTTATGTTTGTATGTGAATATATGTAGTTTGTCATAAAAATAAACAATAATTATTTTTATACATTACATTTTGTCTCCATCAGCTCTCTTGTATGGTTTAGAAGAAATGTGAGAGCGAGATATATGTGCCATCTTTCTAAATTTCTCTTCATCCTTCCTATCTTCATCTGAGTAACTCTCTAAATAAATTTGGCCCCAAACTTATCACTTAACTAAGTTGAGATTTGGATAATTTCATTTGACCTTCTTATTTTCAATATTCTAGAATTTCAATTACATTTCCTGTTTCTCTGAAACATTTTGTGATCCCTTTATATTTTGACATTCATATGCAATTTTGCCTTTTTGAATCTCCTTTTTTACCCTCATTACATTTGGTGTGATAATGTGACACATCACTAATTTCAGCAGTAGTTTTAACCAAACAATAGTATAAATGCTCACATTTTCATCTGCATTCTAAAATATCACTAAGTATTCATATCATGTATGTATTTTATTCAGATACTGCTACGGAATGTAATTTCTGTTTTACTTGTATTGTCTGCTTTGGAGAAAATCACTAATTTACATCCTGAAATTATTATTATGTTAAAATGTTCCTGAGCAGAAATCAGATCCTGAATCATGAACAAAGTCTTTTGCCTGATCCTTTTTCTAAAAGTCACCTATCGTCCCCTCCCCTTTAAAGGACTGTAGAAATCATTACACACTAGTTAGTTGCTGACCCAGGATTCTAGCATATGATGATGAAATTGACTAAAAAATCAAGTATTGATAACTGATTTAATCATAGCATATCTGCAGCATAGCACATCTGCAACATAGCATAGTGTTTAGGACAACAGGCTCTAGATTCATACTGCTTGATTTCCAAATCCTGCCTTATGAGCCAGGGGATCTTGGAAAAGTTACTTAATCTCTCTTAGCCTCCATTTCTACTCCTATAAAATAGGGATAATGCCAGTACATTTTTCAGATGAATGATATAAAGATAAGTTGAATCAGTGCTTGAAACATAGTAAGTACTCAATAAATATTATCAATTATTATTTAATGAACTGGTGGTTTGGGGTGGGGAGTTTCAGGATACAGTTTAATAAACATTAGATTTAAAGGCCCTAATTAATCTAATGACAGCTACATGACTGACAGAATATTCTGACATTTACTTACCGAGCACTGGATGCCACATATCAGTGCTAAATGCTATTGCATAATATTATCTGGTTCGATGTAACCTCCCCCCCCCATATAATCTTATGGGATAAGTATTAGCATGTCTGTTTCATAAGTGGCATAGCATAGCAGTTAAGAATTCGGGCCTGGAATTGGACTTCCAGGATTTTAATTCTAACTCTACCAGTTATTAGCTATGTAACTTGGTCTTTGAAAAATTCAGAGCCTCAATTCCTCCATCTATAAGGTGAGGAGCACTTTAAGCAAAAGCCTATGTCATAAGATAACTATGAGGATTAAACGAGCTACTGCATATTAAACTCTTAGCACAATATCTGGAATAGAATTGATCAAAAACTCTTAGCTGTTATTACTGCTACTAGAATAGCTGATAACACATATCTCATCCTAGGTACAAAGTTTCCTAATTTTCTATTTTATGTTTTTTGCATATTTTTGCTTATTATGGTAATTCAATTATGTTTCCTTCATTTCAGTGAAGATCCATCTTTAAACTGCATTGTCATCCCTGACTGCTCTGTAGTAAGGTCTTTGCTACTTAAAAAGACAGTAATTTATAGACAGATTTAGGTAGTTTATGTTAAAAGTTGAACAAAGAGCAAGAGGGGATTCTTCCTGGGCATCACATAACATGTCAGCATGTAAAAGACTGAAAGGGAGATACCTGTAATTGAGTCTGTCATTTACAGCATGGGTATTTGTATGATTTGTGAACTATCTTTTACATTTTTCTATTTCTTTTCTTTCTTTTTTCTTTTTTTTTTTTTGGAAATGGGTCTCACTGTGTCACCCAGACTGGAATGCAGTGATACAATCTCTGTTTACTGCAACCTCCACCTCCCAGGTTCAAGCCATCCTCCCATCTCAGCCTCCTGAATAGCCAGTAGTTGGGACCATGGGTAATGTGCCACCACACCTGGCTAATTTTTTGTATTTTTGGTAGAGATGGGGTTTCACCATATTGCCCAGGCTGGTCTTAAACTCCTGAGTTCAGGCGATCCACTCACCTTGGCCTCCCAAAGTGCTGGGATTATAAGCATGAGCCACCATTCCCAGCCTGTGTTTTTCTAACAGTTATGAGTATAGAGCATATATGGTCCAATACTCTGGCTAACCTTACTGAAAAGTGCAGTAAATCCAACCCAAAACTGAGATAAACACGATTCTTGGCCATCCTCTGTGGAAAAATGGTAAGGTGATATCTAAATGGAAAAAGGCAATCATCAAAATCCACATTCAGGTGAAAAATCTTTCTTTATTTTTATAATGTTAAACTATTTATTTATTTATTGAGACGGAGTCTTACTCTGTCACCCAGGCTGGAGTGCAGTGGTGCGATCTTGGCTTACTGCAACCACTTCCCTCCAGATTCAAGTGATTCTCCTTCCTCAGCCTCCTGAGTACCTGGGACTACAAGCATGTGCCACCATGCCTGGTTAATTTTTGTATTTTTAGTAGAGATGAGGTTTCACCATGTTGGGGCCAGGCTGGTTTTCAACTCCTGACCGCAAGTGATCTGCCTGCCTCAGCCTCCCAAAGTGCTCAGATTACAGGTGTGCGCTACCACACCCAGCATGAGAAAATCTTTCTATGGAGATAACCAAGGAGCTCTAGGCAATGATCTCCTCTGAACAGCCCTGAATACCCTTGATAAGATATAGCCTCTAAATTTGACACACAAAATATTTTTTTATTTATTTTGATGACAGAAAAGGTCATTTGAATCCTGAGATTTCACAACTTCAGTAGTTAAGTGGTACCAAGCCAATATGAGTTTTTGTTTTATGTGGGCTATGTGATTGAACAATCTTTTAGAAAACTTTAAGGATCAAATAGGTGCAGTGGATAAGGCCTGTAATCCCAGCACTTTGGAAAGCTGAGATGGGTGGATCATTGAGGTCAGGGGTTCGAGACCAGCCTGGCCAACATGGTGAAACCTCATCTCTACCAAAAATATTTTTAAAAATTAGCTGGGTGTGGTGGCACATGCCTGCAATCTCACCTACTTGGGAGGCTGAAGCAGGAGAATTGCTTGAACCTGGGAGGCAGAGGTTGCAGTGAGCTAAGATCATGCCACTGCACTCCAGCCTGGGTGACAGAACGAGACTGTCAAAAAAAAAAAAAAAAAATTGAGGCTCAAAATTCAGAACTCAAAAAGCTCAAGAGAGACATCTTAGGAAGAACACGAAATTTTGTAAAACATCCCAGGAAAACAATATGAGAGGCAGTGTCTAAGCATAAAGCCTCTTTACTTCATTCTAAACCTTGCATCACTTACATTATATTTAAATTACCCTTTGAGAAAGCTATATAAAACTTTCAAAACTAAATAAGAATGCAAAATAATTCATTTATATTTGTGTTTGAGAAAAGTTATTTGAAGCAACTTATACAAGCAACCAACAGAATGGGAAAAAATTTTTGCAGTCTACCCATCTGACAAAGGGCAGATATCCAGAATCTACAAAGAACTAAAACAGATTTACAAGAAAAAAAAAAAAAAAAGCCCATTCAAAAGTGAGCAAAGGATATGAACGACACTTTTCAAAAGAAGACATTTATACGGCCAACAAACATATGAGAAATGCTCATCATCACTGGTCATTAGAGAAATACAAATCAAAACTACATTGAGATACCACCTCACGCCAGTTAGAATGGCGATCATTAAAAAATCTGGAGACAACAGATGCTGGAGAGGATGTGGAGAAATAGGAACACTTTTACACTGTTGGTGGGAGTGTCAATTAGTTCAACCATTCTGGAAGACAGTGTGGCGATACCTCAAGGACCTAGAAATAGAAATTCCATTTGACCCAACAATCCCATTACTGGGTATATATCCAAAGGATTATAAACCATTCTACTATAAGGACACATGCACATGAATGTTCATTGCAGCACAGTTTACAATAGCAAAGATCTGGAACCAACCCAAATGCCCATCGATGATAGACTGACAGGGAAAATGTGGCACATATACACCATGGAATATCATGCAGCCATCAAAAACGATGAGTTTGTGTCCTTTGTAGGGACATGGATGAACCTGGAAACCATCATTCTCAGCAAACTGACACAAGAACAGAAAATCAAACACCGCATGTTCTCACTCATAGGCGGGTGTTGAACAATGAGAACACATGGACACAGGGAGGGGAGCATCACACAGTGGGGTCTGTTAGGGGGAAATATGGGAGGGACAGCAGGCGGTGGGGAGTTGGGGAGAGAGAGCATGGGGAGAAATGCCAGATATAGGTGATGGGGAGGAAGGCAGCAAATCACACTGCCATGTGCGTGCCTATGCAACAATTTTGCATGTTCTTCACATGTAACCCAAAACCTAAAATGCAATAAAAAAAGAAAAGAAAGGAAAAAGAAAAAGAAAAAACAAGAGTATAACTTCAAATAAGTAATATTAAGTACTATAAAGCACAATGCACATAAACAAAAGTGTGTTTATCATTGCATCCTTGATCTGGGATCAGTTGTTTGACAACACTCTCTTATCAAGATTTTGGTTCTGACAAACATCAAACCAAAGGGATTTCTTGTCAAAGTAATGCACAGTGAAACCAGTAGGAATCAGTAAAACCAAACACAAACTTCTTGCTCCAAACACAAATAAATACTAGATAAAACGTGACAAAATTATTTTAAAGGACACAATACGGTTAAAAATAAAAAGAATAAATCTCCTTATGCCAAAAATCAAGAAGAATCTCAAAGTAAGTCAGAATGGCAAATGGCTGTTGAAATAGAGCAGCTTATGGATATCTAAGGAATAGAATTGCATCTAGGAGTTTGGATTTTAACATCTATTCAGGGATAGCAAATAAGGACTCAGGCCCATGTAGAAAATTACAATTGAGCCCACAGTATAAAGCCACATGCCACAAAAAATGTCCCTTATATGAAACAGTTAATAGGAAAACTCTGCCTACTAGCCAAGGGAAGCAGCAAAGTATTTCATCATCTTCTTGGTACTGTGTATAATAATAATAATAATAATAATAATAATAATAATACAGAGAATCAACTACAAAAACCAGCCCCCAAATCTGAATCATCCACAGATGTGAGTTTTAATTCACAATACTTGCATGTTATAAAAACCTGAGGCCAGATAATAATCATAAAAATAAGTCTGAAGAAAGCTAATTCTGTAGAGATTTCAAAGAGAGCCAAATTGACTCAGGGTTGGATCTCTACAACCAAATGATCTAGGATGCCTACTGAAAATAAATCCTTTGAAGACTGGCTGACATTCAAAATTTTCAAGAAAAAACACGTGAGTAAGAATTTGGACCCCCAGAACAATATATAATTCAGAATTTAAAATGTATTTAGTTTAACATCTTTTGAAGTCAACTAAAAGAAGAAAAGATAAAGAAAGGAATAAACAATCTAGTAAGAATAAATAGGTTTGGAAAATATCTAAATAAGAATGCACATTGAAAAATTTAATTGTTGAAATTAAAACTCAATGTATTAGTTAAATATATTAGAGATAGTTGAAGAGAGTTAAATGAACTGGAAGATAAATCTGAGGGCATCACTGAAAATGCAGCAAAAAGAGATAAAGAGATGGAAAATATGAAGGTGATCAAGAGACATGAACATTCAGAAGAGTCAATACATGGCAATCAGGAGTTTTAGAAGGTTAGAATATAAATGCAATATTTAAGGTAATAACTGCCAGAAATTTTTCAGAATTAAAAAAATCTAGTGTCCCCAGATTCAAGTAGCATCTTGAATCCCCAAGAGGATAAGTTACAACAAACCACAACTAGACACACTGTGGTGAAATTGCAGAACAAATAGCAGCCTGAAATAAAATAAAGTTTAACTGCAAAGGAAAGAAAACTATGTTGGCTGTAGATATTGCATTACCAATGAGATCTCAGAAAACAGTGGGATAATGTATTCATAGTACTAAGAAAAAAATAGCAATTTAATAAGCTATACACAGCTAAACTATCATCCTAAAGGGAACATAAAATTAAAACTTTAATAGGCATATAAATCCTGAGTTTATTACTGACAAACTAACAGAATTACTAAATGATATGTTATCATGAGAAGAAAATAGAAGCCAGAAGAAAAGTGTTAAATGGAAAAGGATTGTAAATAAGGTGCTAAACACTTTGATAAATCTAAACATTATTTCCACTATTAGTACATAATACTTATATAGCCATATGAGGCAGACACTGTCATAAACGTTTTACAACAATCCTATGAGACAGTTACCTATTTAATCCTATTTTAAAAATGAGAAAACAGAGAGGTTAAGTAACTTGCTCATGGTCTTACAGCTAATAAATGGCAGAGTCCGACTACAGAGACTGAGCTCTTATTCATTTTGCTCTATTGCCTCTTCAATAAATGTCAAATATAAAAATTTCCTAATAAAAGTGACCAATATAAGGTGAAATTAAACATTGAAACAATAGTAACATAGAAAATGGAAAGTGTGAACTCAGAATTAAAGCAGCTTAAAGTCATTGTATTGTTTAGAAGAATTGAAATATTGATTAACTTTGGTTTGTGTTAAGTATAAAGAGTAAAAATTTAAGGATAATGACTAAAATAATAGAAATAAATATATAACAAACCAAGAGAGGGGGAAAAGGAATAAAGAATTCTTGATTGTTCCAATAAGCAGGTAAAGAGAAAAAAATGAATTAAATAAACAGCAGAGTAAAAAGAAAAGACAAGCTGAAAGAGAAGAAATACCTCAAGATACTTAAATGATAAATGTGAACAGGTTAAATACAATTATTAAAAGAGAGATTCTCATACTGCATTAAAAATAGTGAGCCACATGATACTTATAAGCAATACATCTAAAACATAATGATACACAAAGTAAATAGATTGAAAAATATATACTAGTCAAATACTAACAAAAGAAAAGTTGATTTAACAATATTAGTATCAATGAAATAGATTATAAAATGCAAAGGATTAATAGAAACAAGAAGACATTTAGTAACAATAAAAAGAAAAATCCATCAAGAATAGTCACAGTGATGTAGCTCTATGTACTTGACAACATAGCATCAATATATATAAAGCAAAACATTAACCAAATGACAAAATTTTATAAGTCCACAATTAGAGTGAAAGACTTTTAATATACCTTACTAAGAAACTGATGGCTCAAGCAAACAAAGATTAGCACACCCATAGAAGATTTGAATAACACTTGATAGGTACTCTCTGATAGACTCACATGGAACTCCGAACTCAAATAATAAAGAATTCACATTCTTTTCAAATTCACATGTAGTATGCCACAAAGGACCAATTTTAGATCATTTCTGGGAGAAGGAGGCAGTGAAGTCTTTCAGTTGCCCTTCATGTATTTTTATTCTAATCCCCCCAAACTTTTAAGAACAACGTGCTCCTTTGCACACTTTAAAGGTGACATTTTTTGTTGTATGTGGAAATAGGTACAAAAATTATTATTTTCCACATAGTGTAAACAAAATAAAACTGCTAAATCATTCTTTATTGCTCACCATTGTCTACTTTAAATTACATAGTTCCTGTTTTCCCTTGACCTCATACATCCATTCCATTCCCTCCCTAGATTTTTATGCTTGAATATCTATAATTTATCCACATAAAAATGTGTACATAGATTCAAATTAATTAATTTCTTTTTTATTAACACAAGGCTCTATGTGTTTTTCTCTTCTGGGCTGGGCTATCATTACAATGATCCATATTACACAATTTTAAAAAGCAATATACACGTATTAAATATTTTGATGAAAAAAACTAAACTTCAAATTAAATTTTATTGCAAATGGATCTCTTAATGCATTGGTTGAAAATAGGCTTTTAATTAATCCATATATCTCAGGATGAATATTACTTTTTGGTAGAGATAGAGTTCAGTATCCATTCTATTATTTGAACATTTTTGTATATATAAGGGCTAAGAAATTTGGTTTACATAAACAAGTACTAGAAAGAAGTTGGAATAACAATGTCACTCTATTCCTTGAACTCTCTCTGAGTTACATGCCAAAATCATTTAACGTATTTCATCACAAATTATTTTTTGTACACTGATGATAATGTAAATTAATGCAGTCATTATGGAAAATAGCATAATATGTAGTATAGAAGTTTCTTTAAAAATTAAAAATAGTACTACCATATGATCCAGCTCTCCCACTACTGGGTATATACCCAAAGGAATTAAAATAAGTAGGTTGAGATACCTGCCCTCCCACATTCATTGCAGCATTATTCACAAGAGCCACGAAACAGAATCAACCTGTGTCCATCAATGGGTGAATGGATAAGGAAAATGTGGTACATATCCACAATGGAATAGTATTCAGCCTTAAGAAAGAAAGAAATGGTGTCATTTGTGACATGATATATGAATGTTGAGGATCACATATTAAGTGAAATAAGTCAAACATAGAAAAATAAATACTGCATGACCTTACTTAAATGTGGAGTGTAAAAAGTCAAACTCATAGAAATAAAGTAAAATGGTGGTTACCACAGGCTAGGGGATTGGCAGTAGGGGACTTAGGAGATGCTGGTCAAAGAACATAAAATTTCAGTTAGACAGAAGGAATAAGTCCAGAGATGCATTGTATATCATAGTGGCTATGGTTAATAATATATTGTATATTTAAAAATTGCTGAGTAGATTTTAAGTGTCTCACGACAAAAAAAATAATAAGTATATAAGGTAATGCATGTTAACTATCTCAAAGTATACATTTTCAAAAAATCATATTGTACACAATAAATATATATCTTTTGTTTGTTTGTTTTTGAGACAGTGTCTCACTCTATAGCCCAGGCTGGAGTACAGTGGCACCATCATGGCTCACTGCAGCCTCAACCTCCTGTGTTCAAGTGATCCTCCCACCTCTACCTCCTGAACAGCTGGGACTACAGGTGCACACCACTATGCCCGGCTAATTTTTGTATTTTTTGTAGAGACGAGGTCTCACTATGTTGCCCAGGCTGATCTTGAACTCCTAGGCTCAAGCCATCCACCCATCTCAGCCATCTAAAGTGCTGGGATTACAGGTATGAGCCACCACACCTAGCCTCAATAAATATATATCAATTTTGTCAATTAAAAATTAATTAAAATTATTTTTAGTGCTCTATCATTGGGCAACTCTATTAAGTCATCTTGAAATCTTTTCTTAGGCAAATCAATTTGAGGAGAGAATGCATAAGGAGGGGATATAGAAATAAACACAAAGTGTCTACACAGTCCCAGGAGTAAATTCACCCCAATGCAAAAATCACTGTTTTTCTTTACCATCTTAAAATTGAAAGTTTCTGTAATATAATTTTTTAATTAAAAAATAAAAAACCTGAGCAAAATGTCAACATTTATTAACTTGGGATGTGGGTATATGTGTGTGCCTATTCTATTACTTTCTATACTTTTCTGTGTATTTAAAACATTTCATTTAACATAATATAAGAATACTTTGGAGATACTGTCAGCTTGGTTTCAGACCACCAAAAAATTTGCAACTCACATGAATTTTTTGGTTTCCCAGTTCACATAAAAGTTATGTTTACACTATACTGTAGTCTATTAAGCTTTCAATATAGTATTATGTACTTTAAAACAATGTACATACCCTAATTTAAAAATACTTTATTGCTCAAAAATGCTAACAATCATCTGAGCCTTCAATGAGTCTTAATCATTTTGCTGGTGGAGGGTCTTGCCTCCATGTTGATGGTTGCTGACTGATCTGAGTTGGGTGGTGGCTGAAAGTTTGGGTGGCTGTGGCAATTTTTAAAAATAAGATGACAATGGCATTTGACACATTGATGGACTCTTTCTTTTATGAAAGATTTGTCTGTAGCATGTGCTGCTGTTTGATATCATTTTACTACAGTAAACCTTTCAAATTTTGAGGCAATCCTCTCAAACCCTGCTGTAGCTTTATCAATTAAGTTTATACAATATTCTAAATCCTTTGTTGTCATTCCAACAATCTTCACACCTCTTCAATAGTAGTAGATTGAAGAGCTGTGAAGATTGTTGCATCTAAAGCAACCACTTTCTTCCCTCATCCGTAAAAAACAAGTCCTCATTTGTTAAAGTGTTATCAATTGCAGCAACTAAGTCACATCTTAAGACTCCACTTCTAGTTCTCTTGCCATTTCCACCACATATTCCTTCATTGTAGTCTTGAACTCTCAAAGTCATTCATGAGGGTTGAAATCGAGTTCTTTCAAACTCCTGTTAATGCTCATATTTTGACTTCTTCCCATGAATCACAAATGTTCTTAATGGCATCTGGAATGGTAAATTCTTTCCAGAAGGTTTTCAGTTTACTTTGTCCCGATTCATCCAAAGAATCTCTATGTCAGCTATAGCCTTATAAATTATTTTCTTAAATAAGACTGGAAAGTAAGAAAAAAAAAAAAAAACCTGTTTGATCCATAGGCTACGGAATGGATGTTGTGCTAACAAGCATGAAAACAATATTCATCTCCTTGTACATCTCCATCAGAGTTACTGGGTGACCAGTTGCATTGTCAATGAGCTGTAAGATTTTGAAAGGAATCTTTTTTTTTTTTTTTTTTTCTGAGCAGTGTATCTCAACAGTGGGTTTAAAATATTCAGTAAATTATGCTATTAACAGCTGTGCTGTCATTCATGCTTTGTTGTCCCATTTATAGAACACAGGCAGAGTACATTTAGCATAATTTTTAAGAGCCCTAGAATTTTAGGGATGGTAATTTAGCATTGGCTTCAACTTAAAGTCACTAGCTGTGTAAGTACCTAAGAAAGTCAACTTGTCCTTTGAAATTTTGAAACCAAGTATTGACTTCTCCTCTCTATTTATGAAAGTTCTAGGTGGTATCTTCTTCTGAGAGGCTGTTTCATCTCCATTGAAAATCTATTGTTTAGTGTAGCCATCTTTGTCAATGATCTTATCTAGATCTTGTGGATAAATTGATGCAGCTTCTACATCAGCACTTTCAGCTTTGTGTTGCACTATGTTGTGTAGACAACTTCTTTCCTTAAACCTCATGAACCAACCTATGCTGGCTTCAAACTTTTCTTCTGAAACTTTCTCAGCTGTTTTAGCCTTTATATAATTGAAGATAATTTGGGCCTTGCTCTCAGTTAGGCTTTGTCTTAAGGAAATATTGTGATTGGGTTGATTTTCTATCCAGACCATTAAAACTTTCTCTATATCATCAATAAGGCTATTTCACCTCCTTATCATTTGTGCGTTCACTGGGGTAACACTAAATTTCCTTCAAGAACTTTTTCTTTGCATTTACAACTTTGCTCACTCTTTGGTGCAAGAGGGCTAGCTTTCAGGCAGTCTTGGGTTTCAACATAACTTTCTCACTGAGCTTAATAATTTCTAAAGTGATAATCATGCAACTCTTCCTTTCACTTGAACACTGAGAGGCCAGTTAGCCTTACTAATTGACCTAAATTCAATATTGTTGTGTCTCAGACAATAGAGAAGCCTAAGGAGAGGGAGAAGGACAAAGTAATGGACTGTTGGTGAAGTCAGAACACACAAAACTTTTGTCATTTTATATGGGCACAGTTCATGGTACCCCAAAACAATTACAATAGTAACATCAAAGATCACTGATCACATCATCATAAAAGATGTAATAATGAAAAAATTGAAATATTGTGACATAACCAAAATATGGTACAGATGTGAAGTGAACACATGCCATTGGAAAAATATGGCACCACAGAAGTGCTTAAAGAAAAGTTTCCACAGACCTTCAATTTGTAAAAAATAAAAAATGCAACATCTGCAAAGTGCAATAAAGTGAAGTGCAATAAAATAGGGTATGCCTATAATTCATTCCAACTTGACAGTGGTTAAAAGGACCAAATGAGAACATTTTGCTCAAGGCTTAGTACAAGCCCACTCATTGTGTAGCACATCTGTTTTTTCCTTTGTGACATTCTGTTGCTTTGATTTCTCAGGTTTCACAGTGAATTTCAAAATGTATTATTTTAAATAGCCATTTAAAATCCACCGAATTGTGTATAAAGAATGTGGAGGCTTGTCAAGTTTGGAAGCCCCAGATACGGCTGATGTTCATTTATGTTTGCTAGCCCCTACCACCACTCCGTATCCCTCCATTCATACCTACACTCACTCCAAAAATACTCTATGGGAAGGATATTTCAGAACAAGACTATAGTCAAAATTTGGTAACCAGGATATCTGGATTAGGACGTGAAGGGGTTGAGGCAGAGTGTAGTATGACACTGAACCTATCTAGCCTGAAGGTGGGAACATAAACAGTAAATGCTAAATTTGATTACACAGGTTAGACTACTAAGATATAGTCAAATAAATAAGTGTTCACTGAGTAGCTACAACCTCAAGGCTGTATGAATATCACTGCAAAATCAGCCTATTCAGTAGGAAAATGTACAGATCTAGAAGTCTGAATGACTTGGGTTCAAATTCTAATTATTCTCACATATACTAGGTGAGTAAGCTCAAACACATTACTTAATTTCTGCAAAGCTTAGTTTCATAACTTGTAAAATGGGGGTTATAGCATCTATGTGAGAAGCTTTTTGCAAGGATTAAATTAAATGAGATTATTTTATGTAACAGGTCCTTGTCAAGCCTAGCACAGAGTAAGTATTCATTCAGAACATGCTTCTTACACCTACAGTGAACTCATTTTTGATGAAGTTGCCAAAAACATACACTATGAAAAAGACAGTCTCTTCAACAAATGGTGCTGGGAAAACCAGGCATCCATATATGCAGAAGAATGAAACTAGATCCCTATTTCTTACCATATACAAAAATCAAATCAAAATGGATTAAAGACTTAAATCTAAGACCTCAAACTGTGAAACTACTAAAAGAAAACATTGCTGAGGCCGGGCGCGGTGGCTCACGCCTGTAATCCCAGCACTTTGGGAGGCCGAGGCGGGTGGATCACGAGGTCAAGAGATCGAGACCATCCTGGTCAACATGGTGAAACCCCATCTCTATTAAAAATACAAAAATTAGCTGGGCATGGTGGCACGTGCCTGTAGTCCCAGCTACTCGGGAGGCTGAGGCAGGAGAATTGCT